>NW_004624815.1:3095644-3138364 GCF_000247695.1 Heterocephalus glaber
CAATTTCGATCTTCAGCATACAGTAAGGACACACTTAGCTTTTACTCTAACTTTTTATTCAATATCCAATGTCATTTGGTAAAAGAAACTTCTTAGATATTTTGAAGTTAAAAACAAATATTTAGATTTTGCTCAAAGACACAAGCAGCCACTCAGCAGTGGGAGGGGAGGTGAATCAGAGGCTGGAATAACTATGTTGGAGAGGGTTCTTTCAACTTCCCATTTCTTTAAACATGTGAAGATTTGTTATGAAGTATCAAATAGTTAAATGATGTCCCAATCAGTGATCATGGAGCCAAACTTTTGTAAAACATCCCAAGTTTTTCCGAAGAAAGACACTGGTTATGAAAATGCAGCTTAGGTGGCCAGTAGGGAAAGGTCATTCAGAACTTAGTTTACAGAGCAGTGACATTCAGAATCCCAATCCTAGCTATTTTGCAGTAGGTAAGTATGCTGGGAAATCCAACTAATGTTATATTACACTTCAAAGCAGAGAGCCCATCTCCACATTTGAAATCAACAGGAATAACTTAGACAAATAGCTAAGTAACACAGTTTATTTAAAGGATAGTTTAAAAGTCATTTGAATTTTCAATCACATTGATAACAGGCTTTTAAAAGTTAAGTCTTTTAACCTAGGCATTACAAAGAAATATGATGCCAATTTTGAGTCAGACATTTGCTGTAATACTATGAGTAACTGCCAACAAGGGTAACTGCTTTGGGCCTCTAGCATTCTTGAGTTATTAGGCCTACTCTTACATCATGATCACTGGTTTCATAAAGGGCTTGGACACATCTGAAGTCAACCACTGAATCTGAGGAATGAGTGAAACATGAATTAGAGTTAAATGGAAAATAAAGGGTACAATGATTTTCTAAGATTTGGTATTAAAACCAATTAATAAAGAAATGGTATCTCTATGAATTTAGATAAGTACTGTATTTTTCCTTACAACAATACTACTAGCTTGCATTAGATTTACATTTTATCACCTTGTTTTTATTATTTCTATATAAGCTAAAATGACAAGTAGCCACAGAATGTCACTTTTTAAAAGCTAGCAATTGAAGAGAATTTTTAGCACTTAGAGAAGCTCCAGGCTTCAGCAAGATGTAAAGCATTAAAATAAGAGGCTATAATTGGCATTTAAAATATATGTGCTTGTCACAATTGAATTTTTGATGTCTGTCTCTAACCAGTAGCATCGCTTCTCTAAAACCAATTAAAATAACTTATCACAAAACATTTTTAAGTATATCATGTAATAATGATTAGCGATCAAAAAGTTCTCTCATCTAGATACCTGATTGAATGGCAAAAAGAATTTATGGCATTTATCCACTACAAGATATAGAGAATGACTATGAAACATTGTTTCAATTGTTACCAAATGGCCTATGATTTCCTATACTATCAATCTCGATTCCAGAACATTTTAACCTGTTACAATAAAATCAGAACATTAGCAATGAGGCAAAAATACCACAATTTTAAGTATTCTATGAACAAAGAATATTTTTCCCTCCAAAATATTTTAAGACCAAAGATAGAAATATATCAAATCTTGAAGGACCATCTCACCAGAGGAGGAGAAGAGAGGTGTAACAGACTAGAATTTGAAGGATGAAATAAAAGTGAAAATTCAAAGCAAAATTGTAAAGTTTACAAGATAATTCAAAGCTGTTTAAAATGGTTTTATAAAAACATGTAACTTTAGACTTCATTTACCTTGGCTTTTTTAATGATAAAAAGACAGCTAAGCAAATACTATGACTAATCTCAAGATATTTAACTAGTTGGGAAGGGGGTACTTATGTTAAAGGGTCTCTTTTCACATAGACATTTGCTAAATTAATTAAAGCAGGAAAACAGATTCTCCAACTCATCCTCCACTAGTTAGGAATGGTCAACATATGTCACTGAAAATACAACTGAAATAAATATGATACAACTGAACTGTCCAACACCACTACCACCTCTTCAAGGCCTCTGCTGTTGTGAATCATATTAAAACAACATTGGCCGGGACATAGGCTTTATTCATCATTCTGAGAAATTAATTGAAATAACTTTTTCTCCATTTGACAGTCTGAAATAATTAAATTTAGGATGCTATATTTCAGATAATTGTCTATAAAGTAAGTGCCTCTATTAAAAATGATGTTCGAAGAATAGAGAAAAATGACTTGAAGTAAGTTCTTCATCTCCCTGGGCGTTCATTTCATCTTCTCTAAAATGAAGCATTGGATTGATAATGGTTTCAGTCTTTCCTGGGCTGTGACACTTGGATGAAGATCGTCCCTCCTCCCAACCTTAGCCCCTCAAAAGCAGACACATGCTCAACACTTTCTATGTGACTCTGGGCATTCGAACACCCCAACGCCCCACTGTCTGAAGCTCATCCCTTGAGCCCACCTCTTACTCGGTAATGGAAAACTTCTATAGAAGGTCCCCCTAATTCTAATATTCTGACACTGTCATCCGCATACTATCCCTTGACAAATTACCTCCGAAAATCAAAGGTTGGGCCTGTATGCACTATGGTCAGAACCTGGCTATGACAATGAATGAGTGTATTTCAGAGAACTAAGAAATATCCGAAATGAGAGCGCTTATCCAATTTCAACTTTTAAAAACTGAACTACTTTGAATGTCCCCTCTGAAACAAAGAATTATAACTTGTTAGAATGATGCCCTCGAGGTCATCTCCCTCTTTGGGAGATGGTATGGTAAGGTCTGGATCCCAACTTCCTTGGACTTGACCATACCTACTTTAGCCCTTGAAAGCTAGCCCCACCAGATGGAATGTCTCCATTATAGAGCAGTAATAATTCTACAAAGTGAAGGCACCTCTATCAGGGAGTTTCAGCCCATAAAGTGAGCTAAACTGATGACATTTCTCTCTCAATAATTTGAACTAAGAAACAAATGAGCTAGAATAAGACAGTGGGAATGTATGACTAAATTTGACCTAGAGTGTAGGCTTTGATTGCCACAATAAGTCTGATGGCAACAAAAGGCCAATAATCTCCTATTCTTCAAATATAATCTTTAGAGAAATAAGAATCTGCTCAGTGATCACTATTACATAAAGCTGTTTGCTACTAAAACAAGATTTATGATTTGACAAGCTATTGATCTTGTTTATACATCTGTCCAATAGAATTTTGATTGTTCTTTTAAATCTGAAAGAAAAGAGGAGAAACTAAGTCAAACTGAACTTTTCCTTAACTACTAAAATACTGTAGGTACTTTAAAAAAATCAAAGGACATAGTTAAAAAAACAAACAAACTTGCAAATGAACACTTGTTCATATGAGGACTCCAGAACACAGGACACAGTAACTCACAGAGCCAACAATAAATATTACAACCCTTCATCAAAATTCATTTTTTACTTTTGAAAGCTATTTGGATCACTTGAATATGAAAAAATCAAAACATGCTTTTCTTTCCTTCGAAATTAATCCCTTAGAATCAGAAATATCAGCAATGGTTTAGAAATGCAAATAGATTTCCCATTTGCATTTAAACTTAATCATAACTTAAAACAGAAGGAATACAGCTTAATTTTTCAGAGGTAGATTGAACCCAGAGGAATTATGTTGTTTTAAGAAGAAAACAAACACACTTGTTTTGACTAGCAAGCCAAGAGCCATGCCAAAGGGAAAACCTGGTGTTGAAAAAGCAGCTGAAGCCAAAGAGAATTTTAAAAGTACAGCCTAAGGCCCAGTGTGAAAGTGACAGAACACAGGGTATACTGTACTCTGCACAATAATAAATGAATTACTGAAAACCACCTCTCATCAAAGCCCTCCAAACATCCATTTAGTTTAGTTTCAATTTTAGATTCTCACTTCTTTTAATTCCTCTTGCTACCCTGAACTTTACACATGACTGTAATGTTAAAAACCAATTTTTAAAAAATAAACAAAAGATTTATTTTGGGCATCATCTAATATACAGTCACAGGATCACGGGTGTACAGTATGAGCTTCAACAGATAATCACTCAATAATAAGAGAAGTTTCAAACAGACTTCCTACAGTAGCACTCCTGGAAGTCCAAACAGTCCCTTCTTGGGAGAAAATATAACACAAGGAGCAAACAAAGACATATCAAGTGGACATTTTCTATTCTGAAACTACTATTTATATTTAATTCTATAATGTCAAATATTGACTCAGCCAAAAACCATTTCTGCCCTAGAATACAGATGTGAGCATATGTCAGCCATATACAGTGTATTTTTAAACATTCATTCTGCCGAAAGACAAATTAAATGGCATATGTTCTGAAATTCACATTTACATGATGATTTATGTCCTGTAAAACCTTCTGAGTTTAGAGTAAGGGCGGGTACCTCTTCTTCCCAGTTTTCCAGCCACATGAACAATAATAACCCAGAAACCATAATAAACAATACTCCAAGGTGCTATTAATGCCATATCCAACCTAAATTCCCAGCAGAGAACAGGTGTCGTAAGAGAAAATGTGATACAATTCAGAAGCAATATTTGACAAAATGCTCAGTCACTGATTTTTGTCTGAACATTCCCAGAATTGAGAATTCTCAGGATGTGTAATAATGGGTAATAATATCACAATTACATGTAATGATTCTTGATAGGGGCAAGAATAAGCCACTTTTAAAACAAACGAAAATTTTGCATCTACACAAAGTAGAAAAGATAGTGATCTAGTTTTTGTCATCAAATTGCCATCATTCTAATATCCTCTATCCCTGCCCACTTTGTCACTTTCCTAGACATCATTTCATTACATCAGTAAGTTTCTGTATGTATCTCTACAAGATGACTGCTGTTTTAAAACATAACAGCAATATCATTACCAAATGCAAAAAAAGAATAGTAATTCTTTTATACCAAATATCCAGTCACTGTTCAATTTCCCCAATAATTTCAAAATATTTTTAATCTGAGCTAAGATAAAATAATGTTCCTCTACTGCAATTAACCGATACATTTTAAACTCTTTTTAAATTTTTATTTGTACATCTGTAAGTACATGTCCTCATTCTCTGCAATGTATTCACTGAGGGAACTGCACAGTTTGCCCTCTATACCATTTTCTATAGTTCACATGTTGCTGACTGAAACCCAACAGCAGTTAGATCCAGAGACCTGAACAGTCAGGTAATTTTTTTCTTTGTTTGTTTTTGTTTAACTAGAGAAATCCTAATTGGTGTTGTCTACTTCTGTCAAGAGGTACTTTATGTCTGGTTGTCTCTGTGTGGTATTAGTAGCTATTAATGATCACTGTCTGCATTCATTTTTTAATGAAATGACAATATTCTAAATCTATCAATTCATGTTAGAAAGAATATTCTTATAAAGAAAAACTTCAATTATTTTATCATACTGAGATGTAATTCCAATGAAAGGCAGAATAAATTATTTTTTTTCTTTCTGTTTATCACTTTCAAAGTAACAAGTTGATTTCTTGTCATCTTCAGAGATTACTAATAAAGCTTTTTGTAAATTTTGAAGTCATAGGTTTAAATATATTCAATATATTTTAGCTCACTGTGGGTGTTAGTCTTACTAACTCTCAAATTATTATATCCATAGCAGTGTGAGATTCCTGAGTCCTTTTGATACAAGCTCACCTAGGCTTTGATAGCTTCCTTGGCTTCTGGTATGATAAGCTGTTTCTGACTCTGCTTTTTATTTCCATCTTAGACCTGGAATCATCCATGTCTCCCAGGAACCCTAGTTCCTCCCACTGAGAAGCAGAATATAGAAACTACAATTTGGTCACTGGGGATTACTACTAGCTTATCATTACTTCTAAACATTAGAGTGGAAAAGCAAACAAATCTTAAAAGTAGATCATGTGTAAATAGCATATCTGATAAGACATTAATATCCAAAATATATGAGTAAAATATAACTCACTAAAAAAGTGAATAGCACAATTTAAAAATGGGCAAAGGGGACACTTCTCAAAAGAAGAAATTCAAGGGCAAACAGGTATATGAAAGGTGCTCAGCATCTCTAATCATTAGGGAAATGCAAATCAGAACCACAATGAGAACTCACCTCACAACTGTTAGGATGGCTATTATTAAACAAGACCTAAGTGGTGGTGGGCTATAGAGAAAAGAGAACCCTAGTATACTTCTGGTAGTAATATAAATTAGTACCATCATGATAGAAAACAGCACAGAAGTTCCTCAGAAGACTAGGAACAGAGATACCATATGATCCATAATCTTATTACTGGATATATATCCAAAGGAAATGAAATCAACACTCCACAGAGATATTTACATTCCCACGTCCCCTGCAGCATTATGTACAATAGCCAAGATAGGGAAACAACCTACTTGCCAATTAATGGATGACTGGATAAAGAAATTGTGGCTATTACACATATATATGTCCACTATATTATATATTCATAGAGACAGACAGTGGAATATTATCTAGAGATCTTGCCATTTGTGACAATATGGGTGAACCAGGAGGATATTATAAAATAAGCCAGACACAGAATGAAAAATTCTGCATGATTTCTTTTACTTGTGGATTTATAAATAATTATGTATCATCCACTCTACAAAAAGAATTACATAGGAAAAAGGGAGTAGAACTGAATGGGGTAAATAGAGAGATGTTGGTCAAAGCGTACAAAGTAGCGGTTATGGAAGATGAATAAATCTAGACAGCAAACAAAGCGTAAGGACTATAGTTACTAACACTCCATATGGAAATTTGCTGAGAGTTGCATACCTCAAATATGTGCAATATTTCTTTAAAACCATGACTTCAAAATGATAATACGGATTTAAATTCATGACCACAGGATTCTTTCTTAGCTTTCATTACTCTTACATCTTTATCAGAATGCCAGAAATCTCAGTTTTGAATGGTACCAAAATAGTTACTCATTTGCTTCAACCTATATGCACACATAGTGTCAGGATAATGAAACCAACACTAGCTGAGAGCATGACTGCTTAACAGCATTTGAAATTTGGGGGTCAGTTTTTTGTCCTTAGGAATTTATAATGAAAATATTGTGCTTAAAGTCATTTGACACAGTTCCGATCAATATAGTTATGCTAGCTCATGGATTCTGTTTTGTGCATTTGTTTCACTTTGCTTTTAATTTTGAAGAATCTTGATATCTTAATTTTGAAGAATTTTTATATCTTTGCTTTGTAATTATGTAAAAGTTCTAAAGTCAAGTCTACAAAACAAGCTGTGTCTTCTCCACTTTCCCTTTTCCAATTAATTTTTTTCAGGTTTCTATTTTTTCTTTCATTTTTAACATATGCTGCCTTTCCAGAACTGACACTTTACAGCCTCCTTGAAATACTTCCTTCCCTTGGTTCTCATGATATTATGACCCCCAAGTTTTCCTAAACTCTGACTTTTCCTTCTTACTCTCCTAATTGTTCCCTTCTCCCTAAGTCCTCCCAATCAGAGCTCCTAGGGTTCAAACCAGAAACCCTTCTCCCCAAGCAAGTCATCAATTCCTAAGTCATTAAATATCTGTATGTGATTGCCTGCAAAATTATACCTCAAAAAAAAAGTATACCTCCAGCTCAAAGCTCCTATGAGCTTTGGACTCAGTTACCCAGGGATCCAGAAATTTTGGTTCTTGGTGATCTAATAAGCATCCCAAACTTAACATGAGCAAAGAGACCCTGACCCATTATTGACCCATTATTGTCCTCCCCAAAGTGTCCCTCGTTGTCTCCCACAACTCAATAAATGGAGCCCAATTACTCAACCCCAAAACCCAAGCATTGTCCTTGGTTTCTATCTCTGCTCCATATTCAGTCCTGTTGTCAGTAGGCCCTGTCTTTCCTACTTTAGACCCTTGATTGCCACCTCCTGGGCCAATCCTAACCCCTAGGCTACCTCAATGGCCTTGTCACCAGCCTCTCTGTACCTGATTCCCACCCAGCATCCACTGTGGTCCTCCTAAGGACTAAATGGAACCTGCCACCCTAAAGCTAAAAATCTACCAGTGCCTTTCTTTTGTACAATGAATAAATTCCAAAGTCTCTTACAAGGTCCTGAGTGATCTGCCCCGCCTCCCTCTCTGGCTCTTTCATTAGCTCTTCCCATTCCCTGCTTTCTACATTGAACGACAGTGGCTGTCTCAATACTCAATGTGCCAAGCTCCTCTTTCTGCCCTACAACCTTGAACTCATGGTTCCTGTAACCTGTGAACTCTGTACTGTATTGATCTCCCATCTTTTCATATTGCTTCTTCAGCTTGTAGGCCTTGGCTTTAATATCTCTTCCACAAGCTCTCCCTGAAAACCCTAACTGAATCCATCTCCATTACTTGGACTTATAAACAACTATTTATCATCCACCATACTTACTTCTCTTGGAAAGAGGCGATGTGTCCTATTCCCCACAATGAGTAGAAAAAAACACTGTACACAGTGCACAATTCAACGAATGGGCATTGCAAGAATCGATTCCAGCCTCCCAACCCTATATTCACTAGTGACTTCTGGCTTGCTTGATAACTGTTCACTGTGAGTCCTTCTACTACTTCTAGAAAGACTAGAAATACCCAGCACAATCCCTGGTTTTATTTCATTGCAGTATTTGCCAGAAAGTTCCTAGAACAAGCGACAGTTCCATTTTTAAAAACACCGTGTAGTACATGGATTCCCAAACACTCCAAAGACAGAATTCAGGGAGCCTTGAACTGTGACAAGATTACAACTACATCTTTGTTTTCATCAACCCCTCAAACAGCATTTCCACTCATTATGAGGGGAGGCTACAAGTGCAATACAAGTGCCACCACACCCAGCAAAGGATTTCTAACAGGAATCAGGCAGCTAATTTTAACTGGAAATGTTTTGATATAAAAACAAAATACACAAAAACTTAATCAATAAAACAGAGGAATAAATTTTAACCTAACATGATGTATCAAAAACACAAAGTTTTAAAATAAGAAAAAATAAAACTTTCAAGCTACAATAAAATGGAAAATTTCCCCCATGACTTTGAAGGGATCAATACTCTAAAAACACATGCACTCATACAAATCAATAAGACAAAGACTGATTGTCTAATAAAAAAATGTGCAAGGACATTAGTGAGTTAGAGAAAATGAACTGCCCAGAAACAGCATGGCTTTCAATTTCACTAATATTCAAATAACTCCAAAGTGAAACAACAGGATTTTCGTTACTAACTGTAATGATTTTCATTCTTATCATTTAATCATCTATCAGATTAATATAAGCAAAAGTGTGAGAAAATACTAACATATACTTATACTGCTTTTATAAAGAAAAATTTGTCTATATATATATATATATATACATATATATATATATATATCCAACATCTTAAAAATTGCTGAGACTCTTTATCCTAGCAATTCAACTTCTAGGAATTTATCCTCAAAGGAGGATTAAATAGGTGTACAAAGACTTTGTGGAAGTACAAAGAAAGCATGCTTTACAACCTGCAATTTGAAAAAAATGAATGAAAATAAACCTATGTTCAATAGGAAATTAAATTTGGTGTATCCATATAATATGAAATCACTCTTTAAAAGTCTAGTTTTTCTCATATGGAAAAATACTTAAAATATATGATGTGTTGAGGGAACGAGACTACTAAATCATATGACTTTTATGAATCACAGCTTAGTTTTATAAAAGGTACGTGCATACATACAGAATCTATAAAGCTACCAACATGTCCACAGTGACCTATATACAAATGATTATTGATTTTTAATTTTCTGGAATATTAACAATAAGGATATTACTTTTATAATAAGAAGCATTTACTTTTTGGAAAAAGTAATTTTGGTTTAAAATGTTCTAGGACAGGGCTGGGATGTAGGTCAGTGGCAGAGCACTTGCCCAGAATGTGAGTCCCTGGGGTTAATCCACAGCATGGCGGGGAGAAGGAGAGGGAAAGGGAGAGAGAGGGGGAGAAAAGGAAGGAGAGAAGAAGGGAGAAAGGGAAGAAAGGATTAATCCACAGCATGGCAGGGAGAAAGACAGGGAAAGAGGGGAGAGAAGGAGGGAGGGAGAGAGGAAGAGAAGAAGGGAGGCAGGAAAAAATTCTAGGACATAGAAAAAGACTGATGGTCATTTCTTAAGCAAGATGATCTCTCCTAACAACCTCAGCACTTGAACCCCAAGCTCTCCTTCAGCTCCTCTCTCCAGGAGCTGGTAGAGGGGGCATGACTTTCTCTTTAGTGTATATCCTGGCCACATGTACCACACTAAATACAGTATACAACACAGGAAAGCTATACCTCAGGTATTATTAGTAACTATAATCTCAATGTTATCACCACCAAAGATTTATCAAAAATTGAGCTTTGGGTTCACAGCCTGCAGGATGTGAAAGCCAATGCACCTTTTTTTTTGGGGGGGGGGTCCCTCTATTCGGCATCTACATTAGGCCAGATCAGCAGAGAAGCAGTTCTGGCATCATGTCTTATTGTCCCAACCACCACCACTACCACTACACAAATACTGACAATCCCCTACAGACTCACTTTTATTAAATTTGTTTCCTTGAATCCCATCAGCCTATATTGTGGACATTGTAACAAATGCACACCTATGAAGTGCATCACTGTGTCTACTGTAAATGTTAGAACTATGTTGTCATCTCTCAAAATTAGCCCTGGAAGGAATTCCTTAAGGTTAGCATCAGAAGTCTATAATGTTTTTTCCAATTTAAAAAACGTATATATAATTTTTTTAACTTTGGGTAGGTGTATAGGCACGTATGCCCCTGAAAAGCTGATGAAAGATATTTCTCTTCTTTCTATATGCACATACTAGTTCAAATACATCACTCCCGTCTCCAGCTAAAGATTCCCCATCTTATGGGTTCAGTATCCTCCTCCCATGTTTCCTTTTCACATGGGCTGCTAGAAAGTTTGGCTTCCAATTTAATGTTCACTTTCAACAAATACACAGTTCCATTTGATAGGCGTATTGCAAGTTACATATGCTGCATATTGCTAGTTTCCAATCACATTCCTGTATTAATTTCTGCCTTAAACTTTTAATTTGTTGTTTTATTCAAGTTCATATATCCTGGAAAAGGGAAATTTTTTGCAACAAAGATAGAAAGGCAAGTATAAATAAAACATGGTGTTAATTCTAAAACTTAGTACGATAGTTATTGGTGTGGCTAACCAAGAATTTCTGGTTCTCTCTTTCTAGGTACATAACAGTATTGCCCAGAACAAGCAAGAAATTTTACTAAATGAATAGCAACCAAAGTATCATTTCCAAGCCCAGCACATTTACCTGCTGATGGTAACATGCTAGAAATTTCCTTTATTCTCTGGCCTGGTTGCATATGGGGGCACAAGGGAAGTCTGGGTCCCTTCTTAACCTGGGACCAATAGGCAGCATAATGCTGCTTTAACCTACCAGGACTTAGTGGTGTTTGTAACTAATTAGCATTCCTGGACTGATGTATCTGATGTAAGAAAAAGAAAAACTATCAACTTCAATCACTTAATGCAGACCCATAGCTTTTCAAAGACAATCGAGGTTAAGTATCCCTTATTAGAAATTCCTTGAATCAGAAATGTTTCAGATTTCAGAGTTTATGTTTAGATTTTGGAATAGTTGTATACTTTACCAATTGAGCATCACCAATCCAAAATATGAAATGTCCTAAAACCAAAAAGATTTCAAGTTTCACATTCAGCACTCCAAGCTTCAGATTTTGGAGCATTTAGGATTTTGAATTTGGGGTTAGGGATGTTCAATTTGTACTAGAGGGACAAAGGTTACATGGTAGAGGCAGGCCAGAATTTTCAGTATATCTGGTCACATCGGGAACACTAAGTGACCAGGAGCATCTGGGTTCTGCTGACAAAGACCACCATCCCAGGATGAGGAAGCAGAGGGGCTCACACTGCATTTCACAGTTGTGGGCCTGTGGGCTGTGTGGGGTCCCTGGGGGAAGGACCTTCCTGCAGGGACTGATATCTAGGGGGACCACAACAAAGGGAAAGCAACTCTCATTGTCTGTTGCTAAGAATCAGAAGACACTGCGCCTGCTTCAACAGGTGTGGAGTGGCTATGAAGATTATTTTTTCCCTCCTGGGTGTTGCAAAGGGCAGTTCACAAGAACATGGGCATTTTGTTTTGTTTTGTTTTACAAGGGAAGAAATTAGGAAGAAGGCTACGAATTTTTTTTTAAATGAGGCCAAGAACAAATTTAATTTAAAAAAATCAAAACAAAAAACCACAGCATTTGACGTTCTAGACAAATACAACCAGACCACAAATGAGGCTCTTTCAGTAGGACTGTAGACAGCAGGTATAAAATAAGATCAGTTAATAAAAAAAGAGGTTCCTAGGAAACAACAGGTAACTCTAGAACAAGATCCTCAGAACTGAGCAGGGCCAGAGTGCTCTCTTGCGCCCTCATAATGAGGCACCGGTAACAAGATCCTGGTGTAAATGAAGGGGTTTTCTCTGGAGCGAGCCTCCCTGTAAGTTGCTGGCCTCAGCCTGGCCCTGTGTACCATCCAAAGTAAGTCTAATAACTAACACCAGCCACCATGGGTTTTAGAATATCTAAAAGAATTAAGAGGATGCGCATCCATTTTCAAAAATTTAAAAACAAAGATAGGCAATCTGTCTGAAAAATTAGCCGAGGCCCCAGTAAACAGTTTAGAAAAGTTCTTGAATTTTATGAAACTCTAGTTAAGTGTTTTTAATAAACAAAAATCTAACATTCTCAGCAACAGAATCTAATAGGATGCCAGAGGGATTTTTGGAAACATCTGAGATTGCAATACAAATAGGGATATGATAAATTGGACCAAATGATGCATAAATAAGGCATGGTGATTAAATATTTCTAATTAAAAAATACACTGGAGAGACTACAAATTTTTTCTTTCTTTCTTTTTCCTTTCTTTTTTTGGTACCAGGGATCAAATTCAGGACCTTGAGCTTGTGAGGCAGGCATGGCGCCACTGAACTATATCCCTAGCCCTGGACTGCATATTTCTTAAGCTCCAAATCCAGTTTTAGATCATTGAAAGGTCAGGAACCCCTGGCTGTATACCCCATAAAGGATCCAATACTGACACTTCAGCTGCCAGTCAAATCCAAATCCAAAAGTTTTCTGTCTCACTCTGGTCGGTGCTAATGGTGCTGAGCAAATAAGTCCTGAAAAGAAGGCATCTCCCCTCTGTGGAGAAGTCAGCTGAGGAAAGAGCTACAGGCATGGCCAAATTTTCAAATTTTCTTCAAAAATAACATGAAGGTCTTGCCTTACCCAATGACAAGCAGGCAACCAAGGCCCCAGAAATGGGCTTCTCAAACCAAGGTATCTGTACCCCCGGGAGTACACGTGAGTATAGGCCACAGAATAAAGACGGCATCTCTTCTAAAGCATCCTTCTTAGGTGGTCGCTGACATTCAAGACATCTGAATAGATTACCAAAAAAACAGTATAAACTTTCTTAACAGAAAAAAATTTGCAATAGACTTATTTGTCCAGACAGATCTATGTTTACGTATGTATATATGTGTGTAAATATATATATTACTATTTTTTAGATTTATTTGAGATCCAGTTTTCAATTAATTTTATTGGTACATTTTAGATATACATAATGATCACAGTCATCACAGGGAGTTTGCACCTGTACATGATAGATCTTGATTGTTCTTTTATCCCCAATCCCCTCCTCCTTTCAGCCCCTCTTCCCCTCATTTACAAACTTTGTCTCCATTTTTTTCTTCTATTCTTTTTTTTCTTTTCCCTTTATTCCCCCCTGCAAAAAACACTTCATAGGGTACTATCCAACTATACCTGAGTTGTATAAGAAATCCTTCCGCATATCAAGGGCAGAATACCTTCCGGCCTGGAAAGTATGTTATACTGAGTACAGAACACCTATCTCAGCCATACGATGCGCTCACAATGCTTGCACTCCCACATACACATGCAGAGCCCAGTAAGTTATGCAGTAGGACTTTTTAATGAACTACCTGGATAAAGTACTTGGAAAAGTTAGGTTGCAAACAATGTGCCCAGGACTGTTAGGTATAATCCAAATAAACATGGGAGTATAATGGCTTATAATCTCCATCTACTAAACCAGTACCATGGTAGATAGCTACTACCTGCCCCATTTCACAGCTGCCATTTTTAACCCAGATCAGCCTTCTCCAAAGCCTCTGCTTAAGCACTATGCTGTCTTGCAATAATACTACCACTATTTGTATTAATATTATTTTATTTTTAATACTTTTTTTTGTACTAGGGATCAAACGCAGGACCTTGCACTTTCAAGGCAGGCGGCGGCACCACTGAATATAAAATTAGGACTGGTATTTTGAAAATGCTCCCTCAATCTCTAACACCCCAGTAAAGCTACTTAACAAAAGAATAAGTGGAAACACTAAGGAAATGATTCTACATTACTTTCAGGAGCTTTCTTCAGAAGGTGTTAATAAGTACAACTACTGATAGCAGCAAAGTTATGCCACAAGCCTGCCTGTTCTTGAGTGTGAGCCTAGCACAAATTTATGACTTAAAAATAAGGCATCTGTCACACATAGCCAGAGGTAAAGTAAGAAAATTCTAAGTGGTAGGGAACAGAGAGGTAAGTCACCCTGCAGTGAATGGAGTCAGTGCACCTGCTGTCATGCTGACTGTATGTTGGTTCTGTGTAAGGGATATAGGATAAGAATTAAAAATCTAACTGTAGAATATATCCAATGAGACAAACACCTTGTCAGGGGAATAACTCTTATGGAAACTACATCCATCCCCCACCACAGAGTCTGATTCTGTAGGATGAATGGGCAAAGAGAGTTGCTGAGAATATTTTGAAGATGTTATTCAAAACTGATTCATCCACTGGGATAGTCAAAGCCACCATGTTGCTCCCAAGACCAGGCTTTCATGAAGACCCCAAGCAAGGTCCACACTCCTTCCTACCTCTCTTCCTGATTTGTGGCATGCTCTGGTCTGGTCAGCCCCTAGCTCCATGTTCATGGAAACTGAAGCCATAGGTTAAAATATGCAATTTTTGATATAAGGCAACCAAAAATCATGTGTGTTCTCTGGATAAAAATGGTAATTATTGCTTTTGGTTAAAGGATTCTGTAGATCTAAGTCAACTGCTTAACTCCGTAAAATAAATGCCAAGCAATTGTAAGATAAATGGTTAGAAGGCTACAAAGAAAATTAATATAAATTACCGACCAGTAATTATCAATAATTTTTTTTTTTGGTATCAGGGATTGAACTCAGGACCTTGTGCTTGTGAGGCAGGTGCGACGCCACTGAGCTACATCCCCTGGTCAATTATGGACAAATTTTAAAAGTTGTATTATACATCGCTGGTGAGTTGCAGTGAATTAGTCATACTTAGATTTTGTAGGATGGATTGATACATACGCTTTAGAAAATCAAAGTGGCAACACATATAAGAGCCACCCTAGAATGCTGAGGGATGCCAATGAAAGCAAGTCTACTGAGACAGTTCTAGAGGACCTGTGTTAAGTGGTCCAGATATATAGTTTTCTGGAGCCTGGGCTTACCCCAGATACAGGCTTTGAAGATTGTGAAAGGACAAATATGCCACTTGTCCTGCGAGCAAGCTTCCACATAGCAGTTCCCTGTTTTAGTCAGGGTTCATTTGGTCACAAAATTTAAACTCATGTAAGCTTCCTTCAGAGGAATTTAGCAAAAGTAAATAGGGGCATCTCCCTATGTCCAAACACAGTAAGAAAAAGTAGGTGCTAGGAGAGATTCAAACCACAAACTGCACACCAACAAGAATCAAGCCATCAGCTCTAAACTTCTCTTGCACACTCTGGAGCCAGGCTTTGTCTTTCCCCACTTCTGTTTTCTTCTCCTCTGCTGCCAACTTCAGCTTCTCTGCTCATTCAACTGCTTTCCAGGGACCCCCTGAGGCTGACTCCAGGTGGTGGTCTTACTCCATAGTTCTGATGACTTCTCAACTCAGCTCTATAACTCTGACAGTACCTCAATCCCCTCAACTTAATGATGATTTAAGTTTTTTTTAACTTAAAACTATAGAAACCATACTTCAAATTTTGAATGTGGCCCTCTTCCTAGGCTAGGGACATGTGATATGATCCTCGCTTGATGCTGGGCAGCAACAGGAGCCATGGCACTCAGCCATGTGATCATAAGGGAAAACAACCATTCCTTAAGGTATTCTGTATTACTAAGCCATGATGTCCCCTAGGCTAGGTGTAGTAAATGCATTTCAATTTACTGTATTTTCAACATAGGGGAAGCATCTGTACTCTATTTTTTATTTTTAAGACAGGGTCTTGGTATATAGTTCAGGCTGGCCGTGAACTCACTACGCTCAAGCCTGGCCTCAAACTTGCAGCAATCCCCCTGCCTCAGCCTTCCTAGATCTGGGATTACAGGCATTTACCCCCACACCGGCTGAGAAGTATCTGTATTCTAAATAGCCAATGCAACTGTTCTTTCTGGGGCCAAGTTCTAGTCTGGTCCAGCTAGCTGGGGAGCAAGATCACCTGGTAAACAAAGCTACCCAGCCACTGCAAGACCATGGGAAGGACTGATTACCTGGGGAAGGGTTATAGCAAAGAGAAAATGATAGGCATCTCTGCTATAGTCTCTTAATCAGAGCTTCTCATTGATACTGGATCGTAGTGAGTTTAGGATGAATCTTTAACATAAGGATTTTTCCACCTATGAGAATTTTTCCATAAGGCCATTAGTTCCCATGAGCTGAAATAATGAAGTACTAGAAAACTGTAGCTTAACAGAACTTAGTGTCTTACAATTTTGGAAGCCAGAAGTCAGAGAACATGGTGGGCCCACAGTCCCTCCGTAGGCACCAGGGAAGGACTTCTTCCAGGCACCTGTCCTCGATTCAGGTAATTCTTTGGCTTGTGGCAACAGCTCCCATCTTCACATGGTGTTCGTCCTGTGTATGCACTCCTGTGTCTAAATGTTCCTTTTTTATTTTTATTTTATACTACCGGGGATCGAACTCGGGACCTTGTGCTTGCAAGGAAGGTGGCAGAACCACCTAAATCCCCAGCCCAAATGTTCCTTTTTTATAAGGACACCAGTCATATTGCACTAGGGTCCCACCTTACATCAGTATGACCTCACCTTAACAATTACAACAGGAATAACTCCATCTGCAAGTAAGGCCACATTCTGAGATACTGGGGCTTGGGACTTCAAAATATGGATTTGAGACAGTTAAAATCCAAACCATGATGCCTCGATTCCGCTGATTTTTTTTTTCAGGAAAATATCTAAAGAACAAAAATACATGCACAGAAAGATTTAGTAACACCATTTACAACAACAACCCAGAATCAAGTGACAGAAAGGATATTCTCAAGCATCTCCCAAGACAGAAGCAATAATTTTTAAAAATCTGGGGTCTTAAATCAGACTGCCTAGGTTCAGTTTAAATGTTGGCTCTGCCAATTATTAACTAAGTGACTCTTCATGAATTTCTTAAGTTGTCTTTGATTTGGTTTGTAGGATCTAGAAGATAAAATTGAATCTGACCATTTTAGATGAAATAATTGCTCACAGTCCATCTGTGATTTTGCTTAAATTAATGGCAAAAAATTTCCTCTGTCTATTGAAAAGGACTCTGGTCAATTCATAGCTCTGCAACCAACTTTATTTATTTTGGTACCAGGAATCGAACTTGGGTCCTTGCCCTTGCACAGCAGGTGGCGAAACCACTGAGCTAAATCCCTGGCCCTCTGCAACCAATTTCAAAAAAAAAAAAAGGAAGAAAAAAGTAGGGTGTAGTGGTTCACACCTGTAATCCTAGGACTCAGGAGGCTGAGGCAGTAGGACTGCCACAAGTTCAAGTTCGAGCCCAGGCTAGGCTACATAGTGAGTTCAAGGCCAGCCTGAACTACATAACAAGACCCTGGGTCAGGGGAGGAGAGGGAGGAGGAGGAGGAACAAAGGACAGATGGATGGACAAGGAAGGAAGGAAGGGAGGGAGGGACAAAAAAAGGGGAGGAGGAGATACATGACATAGTGCCCAGAGAAACTGAAATTTAATAAATCTCTTCTTAAAGTAGCACAGTCTGGCAACGCATTCAAGAAACAATCTGCAGATATTTCAGCAGACAATTTATAGAACATTATAAGCATACATCACTGTCCTAAATTGCTCACTGGCACTGAATTATACATGCTACTTATGTGCACAGTAACAGCAGAGCAGCAAATACTGCAGCTTCTCCTAGCAGGACAGTGAGGACCATCAACAGTGCCCAGAACCCATAAAAAATTTTAGCAGCTTTATTGAGGTATCATTGACATACAAAAATTGTATATATTTAAGGTGTACACCTTGACGCCTTGATGTCCATACACATTGTGAAATGATCACCACAGCCTACCTAATTAACAAATCACCTCTACATATTTGTGATAAGATTGAAGATCTTCTTAGTAAAGTCCAAGCATACAATACAGTATTGCTAATTATGTTTACCATGCTGAACATTACATCTCCAGAACTTACTCATCATGTGTAAATGAAACTTTGCACACTTTGATCAACATTCCCTCATTCTCATCCCAATAACCAGATTCTACTCTCTGCTCCTAAGAGTAACTCTTCTAGATTCTGCATTACACGAGCTTGTGCTGGTTTTCTGCCTTGCTTCACTTACGTCATCTTGCTCCATCTATGTTGCCACAAGTAGGATTTCCTTCTTTAAGGATACATACTATTTCACTGGCCAAATATACACATTTTCTTTATCCATTTATCTATGTATTAAGAGACATTTAGATTGTTTCCATATCTTGGCTTCTAAGAATAATGATGCTGATCACCTTTTCACATACCTGCTACCCATTTGAATTTCTTCTTTTGAGAAGTCTCTAGTTAGGACATTTGTCCTTTTTTTCTCTTTTTTGTTTTCTTTTTTTGATGAGGTGACTGTATTTGTTATTGAGTATTTGTCCCTTATATATTTCAGATGCTAATGGTGGAAGGGGCAGGAGAGAACCCAGAGCTTCATCCGTGCTAGGTAAGCACTCCACCACTGAGCACATCCCCAGCCCTGGATGTTAATCTCTCACTGGATACATAGTTAGCAAGTATTTTCACTACCCATATTGTCTTCCACGAAGGTTATAGTCCTGCTTTGGATGACAGGTCAGCATTTAGGGTGTTACCATGAGAAGAATGAGAGCTCTGGGAGACAGAAAAGAAAATATGAAGATTTATTTAATGCCCTCTATGTGCTCAGTGGGTCTCTGCTTGTACAATAAGTCCCCAATAACTCTTCATTTTCTTGGTTGTTTCTTTACTGTACAGAAACTTTTTAGTTTAATATAATCCCATTGTTTATCTTTGCTGTTGGTGTGATGCTGAAAAAATTATTGCCTGGACAAAAATCAAGAATGTTTTCCTGCATTTTCTACTAGTTTTATAGTTGCACGTCTTCCGTTTAAGTCTTTGAAGTACTTTGAATTGACTTTTGTGTATGGTGTCCAACTTTGTTCTTTTGCATGTGGATATACAATTTGCCCAATACCGTTTGTCGGACAGACCACCCCTTCCCCATTGTGCTCTTGGCACCCTTATGGAAGATCAGCTGACCATAAATGGACTCATTTCTTGTTTCTCTACTCTGAGCCATTGGTATATACGAATGTTTTTATGTCAGTACCATACCATAATTATAAATTTGCAAAAAGTTATAAAAGTCAGAAAATATGATACCTCCAGCTTTATTCTTATTGAAGAATAAAATACTTTAGCTGTTCTTAAGATTACTTTGGTTATTTGAGGTCTCTTATGGTTCCATATAAATTATAGGATTGCTTTTCCTAGTTCTGTAAACAATGCCATTAAAATTTTGAGAGGAACTGCACTAAATGTGTTGACTGCTTTGGGTAGCACGGTATTTTAATATAAAATTCTTTTAATCTATGAACAGGAGATTCTGTATTTGAGTGTTTTAAATTTCCTTCATCATAATGTGTACAAGTCTTTCACTTCTTTGATTAATTCCTAAGTACTCATTCTTTTTATTGCTAACATAAATGGGATTTTAATTTCCCTTTCATACAGTTCATTTTTTAATTATATGACATAAGTCACCTTAAAACTGCAAAATCCCTTGTCCCCAAGGCCCAGCACTTCCTATTTCTTTTCATTTTCTTTACTCCTTTGGATGTATTAACACAAGGGTCTGCAAAATACGGACTGCTTTGCAAATCTAACCCACCACCTGATTCTGTAAATATTGTTGGAATGCAGTTAAACCCATTCTTGTATGTACTGGGCAGAGCTGCTTTCACACCACAATGGCAGAGTTGCAAAACTGCAGCACAGACCATATGTCCCACAAAGCTTAGCAGTGGTGGGGAACCTGTGGCACGTGTGCCACAGCCAGATGTTTGCTATCACTGAAATCTCTAAAAGGTTCGCCATCACTGGCCTAGAGTATTTATTATCCAGCCCTTTGTAGAACAAAGTTTGCCAACTCCTACTCAAATCCACTGTCTAACACAGAAGCTTTCTTCTCCCTACACAATATAAGTCCCACAAGATCAGGAAGTTTTTCTTGTTTTGTTCACAACTGTATTCCCATTGCTTGGTGTGTAGTAGGTGCTCAATAAGTATTTGTTAAGTAGATGAAGAATGAATGAATGATATACTGATGTGGTTGAACTAGAAGGTCTAGGACACACTAGTGACTTTTCTTTAAATCATCTGCACTGTAAAATTTACAAGAAAATACTTAAACCATTAAAAGTACAAACAAATGATTATAGAAGGAGCACTCGGTAACTACCACCCAAGTAAATAAGCCAACTATAAGCAAAGCCTCTTTGGTCAACATACTGTACTTCTCTAACAGCCAAATTAAAGTAAAAAGCAGAAGTATACATGGCAGGAAGATTTTACTCCCTGAAGAAGAGCTCTGTTTTCTCTGTATGCCCTTGTTCTTAGACACACCAGTCAGTCAGCTCCTCCAACCTCACATAGTAGTACACTTTAAAACAAAGGAAGAACAGGAACAGTTCTGGAACCTCACTATAAAGCCACCTTGTTGAGGCACAAGCCACTTAAATAGCGTTAAGCAGAGCCTTGGGCATATTAACATAATCATCCCCTCTTATTTGAGGTCCCCAGGATCAAATTCCCCCTGAAAGTGAACACTGTACTACTGAGGCTCTCTGTAAATCTCTGGCTTCGTTTTTCTTACGCGTTTCTGAACTTAACAGCAAAAAAATTAAGACAGCCACCTTCAACTCTTCCTTCTTTATATCTCCCTTCAATTTATTAACAAGACATTGCTGCTGGTGCCCAGAGAATTCGGGGTGGGGGTAAAAAAAACAATCTATTTAGAAATAATTCTGGCTTAACTGCTATGTCATTTCCTATACATGTCTCCCTTCTTCTGAATTAGGGGAGACATTTGTATTAAAACAGCATCTCTCTTACTTGGAATGCACCTGCTCAGGCTGATTAAGCCCCAACTGAAGTCATAATCCTCCACTTCTGAGATCACTACCATTCTAACAAAATGAGTTATCACTTCTGGTGAGATGTAAGAAAAAAAAAAACTGGGACCCATAAGAATAGAACTACCCATATATGAGGATTAAAAAAAAGAGAGACAAGAGCCAGGAATAAAACATGTAAGAAATAAAGTACAAGCAAATAATTTCTTTAAAAATTTTACAAAAAGGTTAAGTCACAATCCACAGATAATTATCACCCCATACAGGAGACAAATGCTCACAGAGCTAAATTCTTCTCTGCTATCAAAAATGCTAAACATTAGTTTGTTTTACTAAAGGTCATGCTGTGTTGTTTTTTAAAAGGCCATCAGTTAGGGTTGATTGCCATAACAGCAAGTATTACAGATGATCTGCCCATACTAATTTCACACAATGATAACTTCTCTAGTCATGATAATAAAAACAGAGTGCTATGTAACTTTGTCCAAAATTTGACACGGTACTGGGCTTTTACAATGTATTAACTCTCAAGAGTAATTCCTCATGGTTTTAATGTGGAAGAAAAGTAGTACTGCAGAGTTCCACATATTCTCTCCATTCACATATACACACAATAACAGCTTTGTCTGGTAAAAGTGCTAGCAAGAAGGACAAGCACCCACCTTCTGCGCATATCTAGGTTTTGTCTCACATAATTAATCATAATGAGCCATGATTTGTCCTGTAGAATACTCTGGGAGTTCTTCTTTCTGAGCCTTTCAGCCCAAAACAGAACAGGGGCTTGCTGGGGGCTGGATTATGCCTGTACCACCCGATACTGGTACTAGAATTAGAGGGTAACATTATTTTTATATAACATTGTCCCTCTGCTCACTCTATCAGAAGTGAGAGAAAAAAAGCTAAATCTTTCACTCAATTTAAGACCTATATTTAAAACATTAAAATTCAAGTATAATATCATAGGCTAAGCTCATTTTTTTTAAGTGTAGGTGAGAATTTCTAAATCTGTTGTTCCTAACAACACAAAAGATGACTTTGCTAAACATATTTAAAACTAGATACACTAAATTTTTTCTTTCAACAGGCACAAGTAAAGACAACATCATAGTGGTAAAATAAATAAAAATAAGTAGGTTTCCTGAACAGTTTTCTAGTGAAATATATACAAGGTTAATGAAATTTAAAATACTCCCCAGAATGGAGTCTTCTGAGAATATGCACAGAAATATCTTAGTTACACTGAACCACTGGGAGGAAAAATTAGTTTATTTCATTCCCCTCAGCAAACCTCCTTTGGCATATATACATGAGCCTCCTGTACAGACTCACAATCACACACCTGTTTCCATGTATATGAGGAGAATGATCTATCTATTAGGAGAAAAAGGTATAAGCAGTTCAACAAAATTCTACAGGATCCTGCAGGCACTGATATTACAATATGAATTTTTATGAGTTTTCAGGAAGAAAAAAAAAATGCCTAAAGAAAGGTTGATAATACCCGACAGCCCCAGGGAAGTGGAATACCGACACCCTGGGGCTCGAACTCGCCAACTCCCTGCTTCGAGGATGGTACAGGCATGAAGCAGCATTCAGCAAGCCCCTGTTGTGTTTTCGGCTGGAAGGCTCAGGAATAGGAATCCCATTAGGTCCCAGATGCAAAACCAACTGTAGAAGATACTCCTGGAAAAGTCACTCACAAATAATACATGACGACCAAAATATATAAGACAAATATTCTCCCTTTCACCTGCTAATTTCTGGCCATGGTTTTTGCTATCTCTATCATCCTCCACAAGGGTTATAGCCTTGATTTGGGGGTGACACACTAGCATTAAGAGCATTGCCATGAAACTAATACTGTATTTACAAGTGGTACTTTTGTTGGAAAATAATCTTTTGCTGGCTTAAAAACTACAGCAAGACACTGACATCCTGAAAGGAAGGGAGGTGGGCTTCTTTTTCTGTTTCCTCTCTCTTCATATCCTGCAAAACCCATTAGTTTAGCAAAATTAAGTCAAGGGGGTAAAAATTCTTCTTTTTTTATAAAATGTGTACTAGTAATTCTCGGATTACTAAAGGAAATGAAAAGCACAATACTCCTATTGAGAATGACACTTTCTAATGGCTATTTGAGGATCTATGCAAAATTTAGCAGGGTAGACATTAAAAGTTGCATCTTGTTAATCTGAGGTCTTTTAAACCAGTGTATTGCCCCTTAACACAAAGAAAAATTTTTAGTTTTGTAATGAAATGTTATTGCTCCTCCAAAGTTAAGCTGGGGTAGGGATATAAACTCGTAACAACTATGTTTTCAAACAAACAATATACACAAAAACCTGGAGTTTTCTACAAGTTATGAAAATATTTATGAACAACACACATAGAGCTAAGTGCCCAGATCCTTTGTTGCACTCAGGGAGGTGGTCAGTGTCCTTTGGTCAGGGGATATTCAAATCCAACAATGTCAGACACCGCAAAGGCAAACAGACAAGTTCAAATTCTATCCCTGTCACTAACTCAAAGACCTGGTGCCAATGTCTTGAGTTCTCTGAAATCCCCGTTTCCTCACCTATGAATGGAGCTAGTGCCCTCTGCCCCACAGACTTCCCATGTAGTAGTGCAGGGCTTCTGTGCATAAAGGCCTCTTAACCACAGGTGCAGGCCAGTGCCCGGACAACCCTGACCCCTCACAGAACCACCAGGCAGGCCTCTAATGCACATAGACCTAAGGAACCAAGGTCTCCCAGTCAAACTCTCATGGTATCCTCTAGCCAAGGGCCTCAGGTGACACCAAGGTAGTCAAAACAGATACCAAAAGTCCTGCCACAGCACCTAGTTCCCTGTCCAGCTTCAATCCTCAAGGAACAAGGCTAAATATATGGCTTATTGTGTTCCTGGCTTCCCTAAGCATTATCTATCTCCCTTTACTAGTTTGCTTTGGCGCTGTATTTTGTTATTGGTCTAAGGCCTGTTCACACCTGGGCTTCAGATAAGCTCCCTGCAGACAGTGCTGTGGGAAGAGCACTGAGGGTGCTGTTGAGAAAAACACAGAGCCCAGGCCACTGAGGCACTTCTCTGATGCCTGGACAGATACCCCACAGCTTAGAGGCATGTAGTAACTACTGCTGTCTCTCCCCTCATAATTCTGTGAGCCAGGTAGGGCTCAGCAATTATGCACCAGTGTTTTACCTTAGTTTTAAGATAGTCATCAATACATGGGTAAATACGTTCATGAGCAACTTTTAAAAAAAGAAAACAAAAGTAGCCCCTCTCTGCTTTTATTGGCCCACCATGGAAATGGGCACTGGTAATGAACTCACAAAAACTCTGAGCAAGTTATTTAATCTGTAAGCTTCACTTTCCCTAACTGGGAAATGGCAATATTTCCCACCTTCCTCACAACTTCATGGACAGACACAAATGCTAGAATGCACAAAAAGCATGTGCGCAACACGGAACACACAGTAGGCATTTAATGAAGCCTGTGTTAAGATGCACTGTCAACACTTTCAGAAGCTAAATAGCCACAAAACACCAGTTATATTTAACAGCATCAGATATTCAAATATTTTCATGAGATAGTACTGGTTATATCTGAACTTACGTCTCATACTCAATTTTAATGTTTTCCTTTACCTTTTAGGGAAGAAAGCCAGTCAATTAAATCATTAATGACTGACTTTATGTTCTCCTTGCGTTCCAGATGTGAATGTGTGAGGTGTCTACTTTCAAGTTTCAGCCACTTTGGTTAAATTCATTTTTTCCTGGCTTTATGTTTTTATAGTGTGTTACTACACAGATAATTGAGCACTCCAATTCAGCAACCAATTGTGGAGAAGAGCAGCCAGCAAGCAATGCTGTCAAGGAAATTAGTAAGAGGAAACAAAAGGGCAACATTTACCAACAATTTACACTAGAAGTTAGTCTTCTTGTCCAGAGTTCACTTTTGCAAACATTTTTAACACGTGTCCGTCCAGAAAATGGAGTGTATAGCATCCATGCCCACTCCTAGGATGCCCTTTCACAAAGAAGCCCCTGCCAGCCATTCATAGGGGAAAGATAAAGCCCAGACTTCAGGGGGTCCTGGCAGAATCCGGGAAAGAAACCCTTCACTCTGGGGAGGCCCATGCTTGGGCTCCACAGTCCACGGCACTCTCATGAGGCTCCTGGAAAGCAACATGGAGGACAGTGAAGACGCCTGTCTGCCTACATGTCTCACCAGACTGAACTGGTCTTATACTAGGCACTTCTGTACCGCGTAACCCCACTGGCCAGCCAGAAGGCCAGACCTCAAGAAACTAACTTACATGTAACTTGAATATGCAATACTTAAATTTTTAAAAAATCATCTCTCCTTTCAGTCATACTCTGAATTGCTCACCTTGACAGGGGACATGAACTAAATGTGAAAAATCTACACACTGCATTTGCTCATGATCCATGACACACAGTGAGCAGACCTCCATCCAGGCATTCTCGCTTCCATCTTTCTGACTCATTTTAGAGTTGCCACTTCCTTTGGGCTACAGAGCAAAGTTTCCTCTGTGCTTTTATTTATTCAGCAAAGATTCATTGCATACTGAGAGACAACTGCTGTGCCTATAAAGATGAAAAAGACAAAGGCTCTGCTCTTGTGTGACTCGCTGCCTGTCAAGGGGAGGAGATATTACAACCTGACCTAAGGTAAGAGCTTTAGTAGATCAGTGGGTAATGCCCAGTGCAAGAGTCACTACCTTGCTTAGGGCAGGCAAAGGGGGAGGATGGACTGACACACTGGACCACTGAGATAAGAGGAGCCAAGTTAGCCCTCTGTGCCTTTTTCGACTCATCTGAATTTTAATACTTAAATTTTTAATAAAATTACAGAGGAGCAGGACCAAAATTTTAAGTCTGTGGGGCTACTGCATCTCACCTGGGCATTCTCAGGAACCTCCACTTTTGATTATGGGTACAGCAGGTGTAAAACTTCAAGTTACAAAGCCAGGTATATCACAGTACCACTGTTTTCTTAATTCTGATTCCAAGGCCCATGACAGAAAACTGATCCCTCAAAGTTGTTACTGGGACAGCATAGAGGGAAGGACTGCAGCTTGGGTTGTGCTTACACCTGAAATCTCAGCCAACCCAGGCCCTGAAGTCCAGCATGTCTCTGTGTTTCCATACCCTACACATGACCACCACAATGTGCTACAGCAGAAAACCCAAGTGTCTAAAATCCAACCTCTCATGCCCACCCAGTGGCCAGTTTCCTCCTCTCTTCTCTCACACTGCCACTAAGAAGTTCATGGGGTCCCAACTCCAATATCCCAATACCCACTCTGGTCCAGAGAAATCTGCTTTCAGTCTCTCCTTGCTCTCAGACCACCCTGTACCCCAGGACACCCAGCACTCCCTCTTCTATAGCTTTAGATGCCCAGCAAAGAGTTGGAAAAGGGCTTCAACTTTAAACTGCTTCAATTTTCTTCTAGGAAATATCCCCACAGCAAAGAATTACAAAGGTCCCATTTCCTGCTCGAAATACCAGAGAGGAGAAAAAGCAAAGGGCAGGTCACAGATTTAATAGCACTGAAAAGATTATTCCACTGCATGTGCCCTCAAACAAAGCATCAGAAAGGATCCCTTGTCTTTTGCTGCAGATAAAATCTAGGTCCAGGAGAAGCACCCCACCACCCTCAACATGAGGGGGCCTTGGTGTGTACCATGCAGTTCCTGCTCCTCCAAAGCCATCCCAGTGGCAGGGATACACAACTTATTCTACAAAAAATAACTCTGCCAGCTCAAACAAGAGGGAACTTACTCTCTAAAGAATGGGAAAATGGGGGGGTCCCTGAATTGGGGGGGGTCTTCTTTTCTGCAAAACAGACAACTTTTCAATATAATTTTTTAAAAAAATAAACTTAATCTAAGATTGGGATCTCACTGCCCTCATCAACAGCTAAAGCATCCTCAGGACCTGGAATACTATTTTAATAAGGGCCAATAAGCTTGACATTCGTAGGCCAAAAGTCTAAAGTCTTACAGGAATAGTTTCTGTTCTGTCGTTTCATGTGTCACCTAGGTTCTCTAGGTGAGGAGAATGAATATTTAGATTTCAGAGTTAAGATTAACAGCATAGTTGTAGCTACAAATTTCAAAAGTACAGAGTGGTTATAACAAAACACTGTGGTTATAACAAAAATAACCAGGACAGAGAACCTTTCAAGAAGTAGTAGAATTGGCCAGCCCCTTACACAGAGCCTCACAGGGTCATTTTCTGGCAATTTTTCCTGAAAAAAGGATCCAGGATAGGATGCACCCGGCCAGGAAAGAACAGACAGGGAAAAATTAAGTTCTGTTCTAAAAGCAGGCCCACCCAAATTGTCCTCCATACATTAAAGAGCAGTCTCCTCTAGGTTCCCTCTCACATCACAGGCTCATCCTTACGGGTCCCCTTGGTCCTCTTGCTCTTTAACTTTGTGTGCCTTTGGGATGCGACCACCACAGCTGCACTCACTCTTTGAGGAAGGAATTTTCCTCAAGCTTGTAGAATACTGAAGGGAACAGATGAAGTCAAGAGAGGTTTTTAGGGTTTATCCTCTGAGGGGGTCACTTCCCTCCCCACCACAAACACAGAGCAATAGTAACCTCACTGGTCGGAGGCCTGGAGGAATGGCCCTATAGAACCACAGGAAGTCTGCGTCCCTGGGAATTTCAAGCAAGACCCCATGGCCAGGGGTCTAGAAAGCTCCAGGGCCACAGTCTGCCACAGCTGCAGGGACATCAAGACCTCCCACGTGTAGGGAACTCCACCCTGATGGGGGCTGTGACTCCTGCCAAAGACCCCCAGAGGTGAGAGCTTCTCCTAGAAGTTTTTCCATATCCTTTTATACATGATTTCCAAGTACGCTTTAAGGAGCAGACGGGAAACCCCAAAACAACCGTTGAGATGGTATTTGAAATTCCAACTAGGTCAAAAACACTATTGCTCTAAACTGGGTAAATTCCAAATATTGAGCAACCAAAACGTCTTTACAAAGCCAGAGAGATAACGCAATCCCAAAGAGATATTTTTTAAAAATGAGTTCCCTGCTAAATTCTTACCAACATAATTCCTCTCTAAATTCTGGCCCCACAACAAACAAAACTAGAAACTTCCTTAAGACAATGACTAAAAAGTATTAGTTATAAGCACTGCTTAATTACCTAGGGAAACATAAATCTTAAGAAACTATACACATGCAATACTCTTGATTAGAAAGTTATGAAGCCATAAATAAGCTGGTATTAGAGAAAACACTATGGTCCTGATTGTATACTTTATATCAATACTTTTAAACTACGCAGTCATGAAGAGTTACCTATAAATATATGGAAAAACCAAGTTGTCAATTGCGATTCCTTCTAAATATTACTTTTATATTCCTTCTAAATATTACTTCTAAATATTACTTTTTTACTTTTAAATATTACTTTTTTAATATTACTTTTATACTCCTAAATATATTTTTTTCTAAATATTACTTTTATAAAAAAACAGAGGCATTTCCTAAGATTTATAATCTAGCAAACATATCTAATATGCCAAATAAATTACCTGGTACAGCCTCCTCCTCTTTCCAGTGCTTAAAATCTTCAAGGCCACATGGACAGTCCACTTCCATAAAACCCTGCCAAGCTGCTCGTTCTATGGCTGCCCCCCTCTGGCCACCTCCAGCTCAAATCACTCCTCCCGTGTTGATAGTACAGTGGGTGTGAGAGCCAGGTCAAGTCACTCTGCATTGTTTCCTCACCTACTTCTGGGTTGCTTTGGGCACTAGATGCATCTTTTAATTTCTTTTGCATTTTCCTTCCCTTCGCACCCACTAGCTCCTATGTAGCTTTCCAAGGAGCACAAAGATCAAGTTTCAATAAATTCTTCCTGAGATGCACAGAAAAACCACCTGAGCTTGCACACCAGCTCTACTCTCACAGCGAGAATGGTTCACAGCAGCTGGGGTGCCAAGGGGAGACCTGTACCCCATCTCCCATAAGCCCTTCGGGAGCATCTGTTAAAAAACAGTGCAACTTACTCGGCAGAACCCTCTATTCACCTATCCAACAATCTAGTATTTCCTTTCTTTCTGACCTACAAACGTGTAAGCCACCAGGTAAAGAAAAAAGAGCCTATAAAAAAGAACCACGAGCCCAAGAAACTAAATGGCCTCAGCCCACTGACCACCCCGCTGCTTAACACCAGAGCTATAGCTGCCACCTGTAAGTGTGAATTAAAAAGAGCCAGACACGCAAAATACCACTTGAATCAAGCCCTCATTTTCTAGGGTAGCCTAAACAAAAGCAGCTGTTTTAAACCACACCAAATTTAAAGCTACTCCCTCAAATCCAAATTATCTTGATCACTGACGACTCATAGGAGTGCTTTAAGAGTTATTAATTCATATTACAAGTTTAAAAAGAAAATTTTGAACACCTGTGAAACTTACGTTTAAACATCTTAGTGGCAATTCTGTTATACAATCCACCACTTTTCATACAACCCTACAAAGCAGGAAGTAGTAATAAATGTTCATCCTTAGATGTCCTTAAGTGTCAAAATAAATTTCTGAAAGCTACAGGTAATGGGTAATAGCATCTTAGCCATTCACCAAGGTGCCCATCTGATTACAGCTCTTTCAGGAACAGACAGGGAGCGCCCCAATGTCTCTCAGCAGGGTTTACAAAGTCAGTTAGTAAACCTGTATTTATCATTTAAGAAAAATTAAGCTTCCCTTTCCTCTTAATTACCACAGAGGATCCCTAAAGGAACCTTGGAAAAGGCTCCACTGGAATCACCCCCAGTACCAAACTGTTTAGATGGAGTCCTTGCCATCACTTTAAAAGAACCTGCACCAATTCCACAGTTCACTTTCAACAAGATGATAGAGACAACCAGGGGACAGAGAAATGACAACAGATCAAAGTGGAATAAATACGAACACCCTCAGACTGAAGGGACACACCCACTCTTCACAAGCTCTGTGGATCTGAGTTTCAAACACAAAGAGCACCCCCCCCCAAAAAAAAACCCTACATTTTAGGGTAAGGTCGTCTCTGGAATGAGGACAGGTGGTCAAAAAAGCCTCATCTACAGGAGCTATTGCATTATCTGAGTTAAACTAAAAGAAATACCATAGGAAAATTTAAAGTCTGCTGGTTGGGGGAGATGGTGCAAATTAAAACATTTCTTGTGTAAAGAAATTTTATTATACAAAGAAAAACTGTTGGGACAAAAGACCTTTAGTTGTAATCATCTCTAGTAATAGTACTTGGTTTATTTAAAAAGGTACTTTTTATGGATTTTCTGAAGTGACGACCTTCTCCCCTCAATTCAGAGCCTTCATCAGCCTTCCCCTATTAGAAGGGGCCTGAGATGAGGCAGGAGACATTTGGCTTTGGGTTCAAAGTCCTAAGCATCCATGAAGGTATCGAGAAGATAAGGCAGGGTCATTGCCAGTCTCCAGGTCTCCTCAGAGCCACCACGTGGTTTGGTGTGGAGGCTGAGCATGTGGGCTCCCTCTCTCACCTTGTTTCCCAACTCAGAACACCTGGGTGGACAGGTCCCACTCACCCAGGTGTATGGATGTTGTGAACTACCTGTGCCATTTTCACCAACCCCAGCAGCTGTTGTATGACCTCCAACACTAGAGAGCAGCCAGACCTGACCCAGAACCTGGCTCAAATTCATGTCACAAAAGCCAAAGGCAGTGCCAAACCAAGTGGCAGGAGCACCGGACCCTGCACTGGCCCAGTTATTCACTTGACCTCTCTGAGGAAAACAAGATACAAAGCCGCAGATCCAGGGTTCTGTCTTTACCATTTCTACCACTACTATCCAATCTCTAGGATTTTATCATCCTGTTCTGGGGGTTAATTGGGCTTTGTAGGATGATCTGGAAATTGGATCACTCTTTAAAGTATTTCCCAATGGGAATGTACTCTCCAAGTTCCAAACAACTGACTTATAGCTTAGGCCAGACCTGCCAGTCTCTGATTAAAAAAAAAAAAAGTCAGCACATTGGTAAAAAGCAACATCTGACAGATTCTGATTTAATTTTGCAAACAAACTTTAGTCCACTTCAAAATCTGGGCAGCTAAGGTCTAGAACCTTAGGAGGGCACTGGCTGCCTGGGAGAGTAGAGATCACACAAATCTTTTAAACAAAACAATGACTTTTACTAATTAGAGATTGTCAGTCTAGGATACAGAAGGATTGACAGGCTTGTGACATGTAGTCCATGGAGAATTCCAGGCAATAAGCAAATTTCATGTCAGAGGTATTTCTGCCTGGAGCTTGTGGATTCTGCCACTGATATAAGGACCTGTAGAGAAAAGCCTGAGGAACAAAGATCCAATTCTGCCATCAGAACCTCTAGGAACTACTGCCAAAACTATTCCTTGAAATTTCCCCTGAACAAAAGCTTCTAGTGTTAAAATGCCTTACTGTATTTTAAAAATGACTCCACAGCCACACCACAGCATTTTCTAGTGGAAAGACCTAGCTGAGATGTTAAAATCCTAATATACATGCCTGTCCTGAAAAGGGGCTCGCTCGTGTTCTCCCCTCCACTTTCCCCTGCTGGCCAAGCTGTCTCTACTACGAGACTTATTCATAAACTGAAGCTTTGGGCTCAAAGGGATGATTCGAAGACTTCCAATGTCTCAAAAAGAAGCTTGAGGACTTGAACGGCTGACTGGGTGACAACAGGGTACCTCAGCATGGAGAGAAGCACAGAACCAAACTCCATCTCCAGAGTGCACCCCCTTTGCAGGCCGGGGGGTAAGAGACAGACTCTATTTATTAGGCATGACCCACAGAAACATGCAAAATAATTTTAAAGGATGAATACAAGTGAAACATACATACAAGTAAACCATATTTTTTCAGTATGTTTGAATCACATAACCTGAAAAGAAAAACCTATGAGTTAATGTCCTTGTGAGAAAACCTGCTAAGAATATATGCGTAGATCTTGATTATCTACTACAAAAAAATAAATGAGGTGGTGGACATGTAATTATTTTGACTGATTCATGTCACAATGTCATATATCTGAACATCATGTTTTTACTGTAAATGTATACAACTTTTTGTCAATTTTATATCTTCATAAAGCTAAGGGAGAGAATATATGCCTATCTGCAAATCAGAACACAATTATGAGGTTTGTCAAAAGAAAAAGGTCACGGAACAATTCTGTAACAAATTGTTCCCTGACAAAAACTTTAGAATTTTAAATTAATATTTTTATAGTAAAAAAAAACTGAAGCTAGAGCTAAAAGAAACTGACTTCAATGCAGATGAGGATCAGGGAGGCTAACTGCCTGCTTAGCAAGGAGCCAAGGCAGGAGATCAGACCTCCTCACTTCATGCTCACAATCGTCCACAGCTGACAAACTGGCCAGGATTCCTGCATCCAGCTTCCGCTTACTTACAGAAGTAACTAGTGAGCAAAAACTAGGACCACTGGTAACATTTTAAAACTAGCTGTCTGTATTTCACTAGAAATTAATATTATTCCTTTAAATATGTGGGCAAAACTGCCTGTCACAAATGTGATTTTAATGAATAACCAAAACTTATCAAAGAATAGTTTCTTGAAGTCAACAAGAAAATAGGAATTGATTTACAGTCGAGTTCCTTCATCTGTACAGACCTACTAGTCCCATAAACAGATGACTCAAACCCACGAAAACAGCTTTAAGTCTTAGCATCAGCCTTCACTAAAGTTCTTCGGACCACATTCAATCTAAACTCGTATACCAAGGACACAGGGAGTCATTTCCAAGTGGTGTCTCATTCGCGCAAGCATTCATTCCCAACAACCATTCATTCAGCACTCACTCACTGTGTGTCACATCACCCAAAGCTCTGTGCTAGGCCCTGCAGTGCTCTTCAGTGGTCTCTTCACACCTGTTCTTCTCCCAGTCTCTTCCCTCTAGTCCCCTCCTCTACACTTGTGTAACAATCAGGAGGTCTCTTAGCTATGAGCCAATTTAATTCTCAAATGAATTTCAAAAAGACTTTGGGGGAAATTAAATGAGAAAATGAATGTAAAATATTCAAGTGGTGTCTTGACATTTACTATGTATGCCTCAACTACAATTGTACGCAGGGTGTTATCATTATCCGTTCTACACCACACACTCTCCCTGTTGAAGGGGTCTGAGTGGATATACTGTTCTCATTCTCTCAATCTAGAGAGGGAAGAGATAAACCCTTGCCTATGCTACAAAAAGAAATGTAAGATAGGAAGAAGGGAACAATTGAAGTAACAGGAGAAAGAGCTGTACAAACTGTAAGGTCTACAAATAACAGTAAACACCAAGACCTGGCATGACTCAAGAGCAAAGATAAGGCAATACAACTCTCAGAAAAACAGAACTGGTGCTGCTATTTTCAACTGTTAAACTTAAGTCATGATATATACTTTTATTAATGACACATACAGTTTTTACATTTACAATAGTTCTCAGTAAAGATTGATGACCAGGTTGAGTGTCCTAAACTACAAGATATCCAAATCATTAACAAAAAGAGTTCATCTGTTGAGCACAGAATTAGGCAAACAGCCTTGACATTACAGGGTAAAAAAGGTAAGCAACAAGGGAAGAACAAAGAGAGATTTCAAATTAATCTTTAATGAATAATAAAATCCATTATCCAAGAAAGGCTTTTCTCGTAAATTTTGTTTAATGAAAGTTTTACTTACAGTCTTTTAGCAAAAGTGGCTTTTTTTTTCTGTAGTATTCTTTTTGAAATTCTGATCACCAAGCTACAAATAGGAAGGCGGGAAAAAGAAATGAGCAATTATAGCTAGGAGTGACAGATAATCTAATACACAGAAAGTGATGATTCAGAAATAATTTTACAGGAATATACAACAGTTTGATTTGAGCAGGCTATGAGATTGCCATGTTGCTATTCCACTGCCATAACTCCTCACAACTAGTCTTAACTCCATAATTTTTAAAACTCTTGGCTTCAGGCTACTCAGACATGTGAATCAAGTTTCTTCAGGTAGAAATGTTTTAAATTTCAAAAGTGGAAATCTTGAAAAGCAAAATGATATGGACCTTTATATGAAGAAGATCAAGGGTCTTCAAAGTTGTAATTTCCATTTTATCTCTTGTTCTCCAAAGGTAGAAATTTGCATCATGTCCAGGACCCACCCAGGTGAATTAAAGTTAGTCCTAAAAGGTCTCACAGATGAGCTCCAAACATGCAGGGTGCTACGGAAAGGCACTTTGGGGACTGTCCTGCCCAACCAACAAAGAAACAGATCTCTTATTAGGGTAATTTGGCCAATGTCCATTGAGCAAATAACAAAGAATTTCCAAGGATATAAAATGGTGCATTAAATAAAGTTTATTAAGGCAATTTTTCAAACAGCAGATAGAATAATTCAAAGTACCATAATGTAGGGCAAAAAGAAGACAGTCTTTTCTTACCTGACAAATATTTTTCCTCTCATTCTCATTCTCCTTCTCAGGCTCACACAGTCAGGGCTTAAACTGAGCTTCCTCTAACCTAACATGGGGATTCAACCAACTAATCTGATAAGAGCCTCAAGGACAGGAAAGTCGACCTCTCCTTGTGTTCTCCTGTGTAATTAACTCATAGGAGGTGTGTGAAGTTCTCCTAGAATTAAAATCTCTCAGTATCATACTTTTCCCCTCCTCTTCTTGACTACCTCTGACTAAACAGCCTCAAAGCTGTCCCCTTCACAAAAGAAACCTGGGTGAGGGCTCAGATTATTTCAATTAAGCCATTCCAGCTTAATATATGTGTGTGTGTGTGTGTGTGTGTGTGTGTGTGTGTACAAAAAATCGGATTTTGCGAGGCTGGGTAGGCATGAGACATGTTTCTATGGACCAATTTATTCATAAAGAATCTAGTTGTAAAATTCATCATTTAACCATTATACACAGAAAGGATTTCATCATGACCGCATTCCATTTCAATACCTCAATGTCATCTTAGCTGGCTAGGATTGCCTTAGGGTACATTTTTAAACAGCTAGAATCTCCATAAGACACAATTTTAAAGTTGTAGCTTTTGTGCATATAAGTTTCAGTGACAGTGTACAACAACACAAGATTTTAAACCCCAATCCTAACCCAATGTAACTTTCTCTCTGCACCACTGAAGAGATACTGGGGCCTTTCCAGTGTTGCAGAAGATGTACCTATCTCTGTATAAAGAAATGCCTTAAGAGAGAAATCTTAAGCCAGGAAGTCTGAAATACAATGGTATTTTAAGACAAACAGACACAGGAAGGAATGACATAACTGATTAGAATAGTAGTTGATTAGGTTGTAAGTCAGGGAACCCAAAACCCACATTTGGTGGGAGTTTATTAATAGCCACTCATTGCCCCAAAGAAATTGGGTACACTTGTGCACTTGCTTTTCACCCAAATTACAAAGTCCAGAACATTAAAATGAAAATTTCATTTTCCACATGAGAACCTATGAAATTAGTTAAGAAAAGAAGCCAAATTTGTCAGTATTTCCATCTCCACCCCACCTCCTGACCACAGTCTCCAATATCATTACGAAGCATTTAGGCTGGAAGGTTCCGTGGAAGTAAATACCCTAATCAAAATTATATAGACTGTGTCAGAGGAGAATCGATGGGCTACAGAGTACAGGACTAGGATACAAATTTATAAGCAATTTGCAGACAAATCTCTAGTGATGAATTCAGATCATTAAATAGGCAAGGAAGGTGGAGAAGCCACCAGGAATTTCACACAAGTTTATACACTTAAATGTAACTTCAGTGTATATAAACATCTTGCCGAGCACAGTACTGAACCTGCATTCTGCATGGTTTTTTCTCCTAACTCTGGAAGCACAGGTGACTAATGGTCCTGTCTTCCCAGGAATTCCGAACCAGGTAAGAGGGTGAGAGCTGAGAAAAGGAGATAAACAAGCACCCAGAGTTGCTGGATCAAGAACCTTCTACTTAATCTTGTGTTTTGTGTTGTGCCTTAGCCTAAAATAACATGAGCAGATTTAGGAAGACACAGACAAAATACATGGCACATAAAAGAGAGCGAGAACCTTTGAAGTAAGTGATACAAAGTTGTGTATATGTCAACCTCAACAAGTGCAAGGTCAGAACTCCAGCTATTTCAAAAAGCAGTAAACTGCAGTTGCTGCTCCAGTATTTGAGTTATATCAAAAGGGCTCTGAGATTATTATAAACTGAAATGTTTATATTGTCCCAAAGGGTCAAACAGAATTTGTGTGGGGTAATTACTATACATTAGCTTTTGATTTTTTTCAAAGTTGCAATGAATTTCTACAAATTTCCCCTTCGAGAACCTGGGGTGGCCCCTGGACCATGCGTTTCGCCTGACTACCCCAAAGCTCATTTGACCCAAAGCTGACTTCCAGATAATCACCTGATTTCCTTCTTACTCCTTTCTTAGTCCCCAAATCTTTACCTAGGAAGTTTAAATGAAGTACACAGCCACCTCACCAAGTCGCTAATATGGTGTCTTCTAATCAAATCCCTACTAATTTACTGTTCATAGAGTCTTTTAGGATATTATTTCATAAGTGATCACTAAGAGCAGATTCCATGAGCAAAAGAGAGATGATATCTTAATTGAAGGGCTGATGAATCATACCATAAAGCTTTGCTTTTGGTACCTAATAAAAACATTCTTTTTCACAAACATAGAAGTGGTAACTACAGAACAGATGTATCTATTCAAGAATAAAACGGCCTGCCAGGCCCATCAGCAAAGAGTGCTGGAAGCACAGTCGCTCTAGGAAGAGCCTCCACCTATTCCTGGTTACAGTAGTGATTGTACTAACATTCTGCATAAACCAGCTTCTCTATACTCAGTAATAATAGCAAACATCATTAAGAATGCTCACTATATAACAGGCATCATGCTGGGACTCTACATAGAACACCCATTCTCAAGTCTCATGATGACCCTCTGCAACAAATACCAGGATGCCCATTTCACAGATGAGGAAACAGTCTCAGTGTTAGTAACTGAGACAAAGTCATCTGCCTATAAGTGGCTGAACCAGAGTCAGAACCCCACACCCTTAGACACTGTAGACCCTGACCCCAAAGCAGGGGAGCTGTGGCAGCCGGCTCTGAGGGGACAAAGGAAATGAACACAGCCCTTTCCCATCAACACCGTGGAATATACAAATGTGACCTGAAATGTCAGAGGGTGTCTTTCAACCAAAGCAATCATCTCTTCTAAGACTCATCTGCAAATTGGGCAGACTGTCTCTAAGGCCAGGCCTCCGGGTTACGGATGCATCTTGCTGTGAGACACATTCTACAGGGGCTCCTTCTTCAGTTTAACATCTGTACACCCCATTCCCAGGCCCTTCCTCCCAGCTTCAAACTGAGAAACAAATGAGACTCATACATTACATCCACTGACTCTGAGAAGATGGGTAACCTTCATCACCTGCTCTAAAACACTGAAGTAGAACTATCTGGCATTTCCTTGAATACTCAGGCCGGAGATGAAAGAGTAAAAGTTGAGCCTTCCCTTTCTAGGTAAATCCCAGCAAATCAGCCAGACTCTGGTACTGTGTGTTAGTACACAAACACTATGTGTACTAACAGAAGCATGACCTCAGACCACATCCTCTTGTGCTCACTATGGGTAAAAGTATCCCCCAACTTACTAGGAAATGACCACCTGCAAGGCTTTGTTCTTGTTCTCCACTCCTGTCAATAAAGTTTTCCTTCAAGAAAAGTCTAGGCTTACTATGTCACAATGAAAAGTAGCATTAATATTCACACTAAGATGTTCTCAGGGATAGATCTAAATTCTTTTCTTGCGATATTTTATATACATATTTACCTGGAATACCTGAACTACCAGGCATGCTCTGTCTCCTGTCTCATCTACACACTACTTACTAAGACGGCATCTTCTAAAGATTTCAATTCCAACTCCGAAGCATTCAAATGGACTATGCCAGCGGTTCCCAACAAGTAGGCAAGTAGGCTTCATATTGCCTGCCCTCTCCAAATTCAAATCTGATTGTGTCAACTTTCCTGGCTTCAAGTCCTTCACTGGCTCCTGTGTTAGTTACTTTTCTCATTGCTGAGACAAAATACCCCACACACAAAGTTAAAGGGGAAAGGTTTATTTAGCTCACAGTTTGTAGAGGCTTCAGTCCATAATTGGCTGGCTCCAAGGCAGGGTGGCACATGGCAGAGGGGCAATAGTTCATGGCAGACCGAAGGCAACAAAGCAACAAGGGACCTTAAGTGTCTTTCTGCCACTTTTAACTAGACTACCAAGATTAGGGTGATGCCAAACCAATCAGTGGACTGATTTAATGATGCCTTAATCCAGCATCACACACTCTAGATTCACGCTCCTAGGACCAAATGAGGCTTTGGGAACACAAACCGTAATAGCTCCTAATACCTTCAGAATGAAGAACAAATGGTGTTGTGAGACCCAACTGCGGCATTCCTCTCCAACATCATCTGATGCCTGCTCTCCTCTCCATGCCAAACAAGCTGGCTTCCTCTCAGAACCTTCAGACCCGCCATGCACTCTTGGGCTTCAGGGTCTCCTGCAACCCACCTCACTCGCAGTCCTTCCCTCCTCTGACCTAACTCCACTCATCCTTGTCTCAAGCTCAGACTTCACTCAGCAGTGAGGCCATTCTCAGCTCCCACGCTCACAGAGCCATGCAATGTGGTTACACACTCCCTCACAGCCTACTCCCCGATGCCACCTCTGAAACTGATTAATTAGTAATCATGTGCTTAGTGACTAGCTCCTCCTCCTCCAGACAAGGAGTTCTGTAAGGCCCCACACATCTCTGTGTCCAGGACAATGCCCCTGAGATAGACTCAATATATATTGATATACTGACTATCAGCTCTCAGCTCTTAGTGAAGTAGTACGTCAAAAAGCAGACTAAATAATACATACACTAAGATTTATGTACTTTTCTTTTTAAATTGTATAGCTGATGTGATTAATAAAATATAAATCTTCTGAAAAGCTTGGCTGAATTCATGGTAGCTTTCTGCTATTAATGCATGAGAACCAGAAGCTCATCCACTCACTGCTGCCATGTGAGCAACTCCAAACACAAACGTCCCAATGCAATATTAAAAGCAGTCCTCCTACTCACACACCATTTAATACAACACTTTATAAAGACATCCCACAATTGGACCTATTGTTAACAAGGGAAACTGTTTCCCAACTTACACAAATAAAAAAGTCCCTGAGTGCAGAGGAGCATAAATGGGTTGTGTACACCAAGCTGGAAAGCCCTCTTCTGAATACTTAACAATTGCTACAAGCTTCAAATTCTAACATGTACCCTAAAAAGCAGACTTAGTAACAGTTAATACAGCAGTCCCTTCAAAAGGACACTAGGTGGATTCTCGCTGATTTGACTTTGTTCAAATTTAATTAGAAAAAAAAAAATGTCCCTGACATTTTCCACTGTGACCCGCCTGGTTTTTCTTGATGAGAGGTCCAGAGTTTTGAGCACCACAATCCACAACAGACAAAATAAACGAACACACAGTCACTGATCAACAGTCACCAATCAGCACCTGAGTACTCTATTTAAGTTATCACAGGTGCTTTAGGGAAGGGACAAGGCAAAAAATGTCTAAATGCCAGTCTTAGAAATGTTGTCAGGGAATAGTCCTCCAATTAGATGGTCTTAACTATGAGAAACACAGTGTACTCCCCTGAACAAACACAGAGCCCATTTACACAGGACAAGGAGCAAAGGAAACCGAAGTCACCAGACATCTCTAACTCTCGTGCATTTAATATTAAGTCCAAGAAGGACTGGGTATGCAGCTTGGGGTTAAAGTGCTTGCCAGGTAGAATGAGGTGCTGAGGTGGATTCCTAGCACCACAAAAAAATAAAATAAAAATGTAAAAAACTAACATCACTGCCACGTTAAGCTATTGTTTTTTAAATGGAAAAAGCTTACAGGGCTTACTTAAGTGCAAGAGACTTTGTAAATTTATACAAATACTGACATTAAGATAAAATATGAAACAGATCAAACACTGTGACATCACAAGATATATTCAAAACAGCTTCAATAAGGTTGTCAAAAAATTAGCACTGCAAAAATACATTAGGAACTTGAACTGAGCTGCTTTTTAAAACTTGATGCAATAAGTTGCTGTAAAAAATACTTTGGAAAATAATGGACCTCCCAAGGTAGACATAACAATTTTAAAATCAAAATGAATTTCTTTCCATTTTACGAGTTGCACTTACACCTTTTAATGCTTTACACTCAGGGCCTACCCGCAGTATAACACTATGCCTTACCACTCTGCGATCTGAGACAAATAAAAACTGTTTCCAAGCTTATACTAATAAAAAAAAAGGAACAAACTGAATACACACAACCTCAGAATCTGAGAGAAGACAGCATGTAAGTTATATGTTAATAAAAACAGGCCAGCCCAGCCTTGTACTACAATTTCACAAAATTTTATCACAAATGAACTCAAAAAATTAATATCTACCAATTTTTATTTGCCATTCAATGCAGTAGGCTAGGGGCTAGGCTAGAATTAAATAGCATGGTAAAACAACGTCTAACACCTCTATCGCTATTATTCCCACTTAAGAGATGAGAAAACTGAGGTTTACAAAAGTTAAATGGCCCATGACCCCACACTTAGTCAAAGTGGTAGAGCTGGAAATCAAACCCTGGTATTTCCACTAAAGTGAGTGTTTATAGCCTGGCATTCCTGAACCCTCCAGAATGGCAACTATAATTGTATGCACTTTCTAATGAGAGAGGCAAGAGTTTTCTTTAAATTCTCAGAGGCCCCAATTCCACAAAACCTTAATACCCACTGCACCACATCCTCACCTGTCACCAGTGTAAGAACAGAAAATACAGGCTGGACTGCCACTCCCCTTACCAAAGCTATCACTTCTGTAGTGCTAAAGAGGAAAAGAAAAACTACATAGCTTTGGTTTTGCTTTAAAGTTCTCAGGGTAAGATTGCACTCCTGGACACTTTTCAGCACCCCCTACCTCGGGTTAAGTTACACAATAAATTGCAATACTCTGTGTTTACATCCAATTCCAAGATTTCACAAATAGGGACCAATGTTACTTAGTCATTCTGCTTTCCAAAATGGGTTTCAATCAACCACTCCTCATTGCGTTGCCTAGGAAATAAGCTATCATTAGATCCACTTGTGAGAAAGTAAAACACTGTCACCCTGAGGTTAGCCAATAAATCAGCTACCAAATAGGGATCAAAAGTCTGACTCCCCGCCCCCACATTTCAGGGCCTTCAATGACCATGGGGCATCCTTCTAGCTACAGAAAACGTAGGGCAACTAACTCCACCATCTTCTCTACCCAACACAACACTAACTTAGGATCTGGTGGTAAATCACTAAATGAGGGCATACTTCTAGCTTCCCAGGCACAGTGTCCCTGTACCAGGGACATCACCCAAAGTTTAGGCAGAAATCACAGGTTCAACACATGGCACACGCCTGATATCTTCAAAGGGAGACATAACCAGTGAGGAATGGTGCCACGGGACAGGATCTGGTCGTCTCTCTGCAAGGACATAGCTCTGTGGTGGGTGTGGCACTCAACAAACTCAAGGCATCCTGCCACTAGTATCAGTCTGGCTCTTTGGATCCATCCAATATTCCTGGTCAGAAACTGGAATATTAATGTGGAAATGAAATTTACCTTGAGGTTCTTCTAACCTCAGAGAAATAAAACATAGCCAAGGTCTTACACCTCATGAGAAGAGACAATTCTAGAAAGCAGGTCTCCAGACACTTGTCCAGGATCCTTGCAAGCCCTTGAGGGAGCGGGGAATGGGACTGGGTGACAGGTCAGGGTTGCTGCCCCAGGCTTGGCCAACTACCAGCTAAGGCCACCTCTGCCAAGCTAGGATTCAACTCCAATCACTCTGTGCCAGACTCCCGTCTGCTTCCTGGCTGGAACCCACAGAGGCTACCAGCAGTACACTGGCCTAGGCTTGCTTCTTCTAGGGTCAAAGAGGAGAGAAAAATGCCACTGTGACACTGGGGAGTTAATTTCACAACCAGGCTGTTAGAGTAATGTTTTATTTATGGCCCTGCCTGATCAAGATGACTTCCCTAGAAGAAACAGCCAAAGCAAACGACCCGAAGATAGAAGGAACCTTAGGCTTCC
>NW_004624815.1:3148832-3169842 GCF_000247695.1 Heterocephalus glaber
GTATGATATTGGCTGTTGGTTTTTCATAGATGGCTTTTATCAAATTGAAGTAGAGATTATACCAATTTTTTAGGGTTTTTATCATAAATGCATGTTGGATTTTGTCAAACAATTATTCTGCATCTATTGAGATGATCATGTGGTTTTTGTCCTTGGCTCTGTTAATACAGTGTATTACATTTATTGGTTTGTGTATGTTGAACCATCCCTGCATCCCTGGCATGAATCCTACTTGGTCCAGGTATATGATCTTCCTGATGATCTTTGCATTCTATTTGCCAGTATTTTATTGAAGATTTCTGCATCAATGTTCATTAGGGAGATTGGCCTATTGTTCTCTTTTTTGCTTGGGTCTTTCTCTGCTTTTGGCATCAAGGTGATGCTTGCTTCTAGGAATGAATTTGGGAGTATTGCTTCCCTTTCAGTTTAATTGAAAAGTTTAAAACAGTAGTGTCTCTAAATGTCTTATAGAATTCAACAGTGAAGCCATCAGGACTCAGATTTTTCTTTGTTGGTAAGTTTTTAATTATGTTTTCATTTTCATTGATATTGGGTTCTTTAGAATTTTTATATCTTCTTGGTTCAACTTTGGTAATTCACATGTAGCTAGAAAGCTGTCTATTTCTTCTGTGTTTTCCATCTTATTGGCATACAGTTTCTGAAAGTGGGTATTGATGATCCTCTTGATTTCTGCTGGGCCTGTTGTGATTTCACCCTTTTCATTCCTAATTTCATGGATTTGAGCCTTTTCTTTCCTTTATTTGATAAGGTTGGCTAAGGGTTTGTCAATTTTATTTATTCTTTCAAATTCAATTCGTTGATTTTTTTTGTATTATTCTCTTAATCTCCATTGCATTTATTTCTAATCTGATCTTTGTAATTTCCTCCCTCGAACAAGCTTTAGGTTTGTCCTGCTCTTCTTTTTTCTAGAAGTTTGAGGATCAGCATTTGGATGTTTATTTGAGCTCGCTCTATTTTCCTAATATGAGCATTCATTGCTATGAATTTTCCTCATAAGACTACTTTCATTATGTCCCATAGATTCCAGTATGTTGTACTAACATTATCATTAGATTGTAGACACTGTCTAATTTCTTCTTTAACTTCCTCTGTGACCCATTGGTTGTTCAGGAGGGTTTTATTCAATTTCCATGTGTGTATGGAGTTCTTCTGGTTTCTTTTGCCATTGATCTCCAATTTCATTGTGTTATGGTCTGACAATATGCAGGGTATCACTTCAATTCTTTTGCATTTACTTAAGCATGTTCTATGAGCTAGCATGTGGTCTATTTTGGAGAATGACCCATGTGTAGTTGAGAAGAATATGTGTTCTGATTTTTTGGGGTGGAACACTGTAGACATTTATCAAATCCATTCATTAAAAAGTTTGGTTCAGTTCTAGTACTTCATTGTTGATTTTTTGTCTAGTTGGTCTATTTGTAACAGTGGGGTATTGAGGTCCCACACTCCTATTGTATTGGTGCTTATTTGATTTTTCATGTCTGTTAACATTTGTTTTATGTTGTTAGGTGCACTTGTATTTGGTGCATATATGTTTATGATTGTCATCTCTTCCTCTTGGATCATTCCCTTTTCAAGGATGCAATGACCTTCTTTGTTTCTCTTAATTATTTTTGATTTGAAATCCATTTTGTCTGCAAATAGGATAGCTACCCCTACTTTCTTCTGGGTTCCTGTTTCATGGAATATTGTTTTCCATCCTTTAACTTTCAGTCTATGAATTTTTTTTGAATTAAATGTGTTTCTTGCATATAGCATATTGTTGGATCTTTCTTCTTGATCCCTCCTGCCAGTCTATTTCTTTTGATTGGTGAATTGAGACTATTTCCATTGATGGTCATAACTGATATATGTTGATTTATCATTGTCATGATATTTTCCTGTTGTTGGCAATTTTATTATTTTTTTTAATTTTCCCCCCTTTCCATTTATTTTCTTGCCTTGCCTAATACCTTCATTCTTTTGGGGTTCATGGAGTTGTAATCCTCCTTGTCTTTCTCTAGGACATTGTTTAGAATATTTTGGTGTGCTTGTTTGGTATTCATGAAGTTCCTCAAGTGTTCTTTGTCATGAAAATATCTTATTTCTCTGTTGATTTTGAAAGACAGTTTTGCAGGATACATTATTCTGGGTTGGAGGTTGTTTTCTTTTAGGGCTTGAAATACTTCACTCAAGGCTCTTCTCAACTTGTGGGTTTTTGTTGAGAAGTCTGCTGTGGTTCTGATGGGCTTTCCTTTATATGTAATTTGTTTCTTTTCTGTAATTGCTTTTAATATTTTATTCTTCTGTTTATTTATGGAATCTTAACTGTTATATGCCTATGTGTAGATTTTTTTTTTTTTTTGATCACTGCTAGTTAGAGTCCTGTATGCCTTGTCTGTATATTGAATTCTTTTCCCTTGCTTGGGAAGTTTTCTGCCATTACTTCTGTGAACAGTTTTTTTGTGTCATTTGCACTGTCTCCTGCTTTTTCATTGACTCCAATCAATCTTCTGTTATTCTTCTTTGCATCATCTAGCAGCTTCTGAATTGCTTTCTCATGATCCTTTGCTATTTTTAAGAAATCTCTCTTTTCATAGTTGCTAACTGCAGTCCTATCTTCTATATCTGAAATTCTGTTCTTCACATTTGCTCATTCTGCTGTGTATACTTTCAATGGAGTTTTTAATCTCCTGAATATCTACTTGAATTAGCTTCATGGATTCCATTTCTTTCCTATGCTGGGCATTTATGTTTTCTATCATGTTCCTGAGCTCCTCTATTTTTTTTTTTTTTGTCTGTTTCTGTTCTAGAGTCTCTAAGCATGTCTTTCATTTTGGTCTCCATCTCTGTAGTTAGCTGGGAAATTATTTCTTCTTTGAATTTTTCTAGAGCCTTGTTCATTTTGTCATTTCCCCTATTATCAGTTCAGGGAGACTAGGTCCTTGACTTTCAGTTTGTTCCATGTCATTACCCCCTAGATTTGCCTTTTGTGACCTGGGAGTCTGGGTTTGGGTCTTGTTTAGGTGTCTTTTCATTTTTATTTTTTGTTGTTGTTTATGTTTTTTGGCTTAATTCCTGGGTTGATCTTTGGGTTTTGAGTCTATAGTGATCCTTAGATAATCTTGGTTTTGGTATAACCAGAAGGATCACTAACTAGAACAATCACGTCACCTTAGCCAGAGTAATACAATCAGCATCAACAATAGCATCAAATACAGTTTAGAAAATGACAAATTGTGGTAATTATCAATCTCTCACTTTAGCCCCATGAACTAGACTTGTGGTCATATATCAAAATCTAGAACCAACCAGAAATATGCTTGCAGTAAATAAGCCCTTCAAAATAGTAAATTTGCCCTCTGAGGAGAAGACTTAGAAGGAGTTAGGGGGTGAATAGAGAAATAGAAGGAGAGGGAACAGCTAGAGGTAAGGTTAGAGGATGTAGGTAGATCATGAAAACTTTGGGAAACTGGTGAGAGAAGAAGGAAAAGAGAGAGAGAAGGATCAAAAACAAGAATAGAACAAACTAACAGCAACAGGGAAACTAGAAACCATGTTCACACTCATAAAAATGGAAACCACTGAGAAAACACAAAACAGGACAAAAGCAAGAATAGTAAAGGTGAGAAATGAAGAAGAAGAAGACAAAAAAGAGAAAACAAGTAAAAATGTTCCCTTCAAGGCGTGTCTCTGCTATCTGTTTTACAACTTTTATGTAAGTCTAAAATTAGTTCAAAATACATAATTAAAAGACAGAAGTTCTAGGTCATTCCAATGATAGTCAGTGTTGAGAACCACCACCCTAGTCTTTGCTGGTCCACCTCTTCCTTTTCTCCTTTTTCCTTACTCAAGGAGAATAATGTTTTCCTGTCGTGTCCTCAGCAAATAGTCTAACTTGGGGCAGGAATAACACTTTAAGTAGCAAAATCAATGATCCTATACAGCATCCAAGAAAATGCCCATGGTAAGTGCCATGGGAGCACACACTTGAAACATCAAGATAATGGTAGACATCTTTGAAATCAACCTATCCTGAAGACATTTCTGCCTTCTTTTGGTAAGAGCATTCCAATTTATTCTCAAGGAATCATCTATTTCCTTTGAATAGTCATAGCCTTATCAATCTAGGAGTGGAATAGTCTTAGACTTTGAATCTTGAGAGTGACACAAGAAGAGTGTTGTCAGAACAAGACTATCAGATCCAATCAACTACATCTGGAATTTCTGTGGTTACAGTTCCAATTATTTTCTCCAACTTTTTCTTTCATTATCTCAGTTAATGAAACTCCCTTCTGATTGAATTAGCTAGTCAGCTGTTACTTTACAGTAAGGAACCCTACAAAATATAGGTGTGCTGACCTGAATCCACTGGTCACCAGTAGAGGTGGGAATAAGAGATCTGAATGCAATCCAAAAGCTATTAGTGATGATACATTTATAGATGTATTGCTGACCTCAGTAAGGGTGCTGATTCTATCAGATGGGAGGAAACCATTACTTTCAGGTATGAGATTGGATACTTCTTACTGGAAGTTAAAATACTTGAGAAAAAGAGTACGTTGGCAGAAAAAAGATGTTTTCCAATCCTGGCAGAAAGAGATCATAGCACTGCACTATGTTGGAATTATCTGTCTTCCTACTACGGTATAGAGTCTTGAAAGTGAAAGCATACTGTACCCTATTTACCTAGCATCTCCATTACATGTCACGTATTCTAACTCCTACTAGTAGCATAATGATATTCATCAAATGAACTTATGACACTGTTGCCACAGTATGACTCTTAATCAGCTTTATTAAAAGTCTGTTGAAGAAAGTTAAATAAAACTAAGACAAACATATGTTGACAAAAATAACATATTATTTTAGGAAGAGAAAAAACTGTTTATGCATAAGGTAGCCTCATTCCTAAAAAGTCTCTCATTTTAACAAAAATATAATTGCATAAAAATTTACAGTTGAAATCTCTATTGTTTTGTTAGGCCTACTGAAGTTTATTTCTACTATTTGCCTTCCTTGAATATATGAACTAATAAGAACTGCTTATATGTGATGTAAATAGAAGGAACACTCCAGGAAACCTTGAGATAAACTACAAGAATCTCCCTGCTGGCAGCCCAGATAGCACACAAGACCCTACCTAGTCAGGACAGGAATAGTCTGTGCCCCGTATTTATAGAAAGCCCAATTCTTAAGTAAACTCCACCCATGTATAACAATATAGGACACTTTATTACACTTAGCCATGTTGTAAAATTAATTCAAGAGCATTGTTGTGGCTCACAGGAAGATAAAATGAAATATTGTGACATTTTGGCAAAAATATGATAGTCAGGGTCTTTTCCAAATCATGGAAACTATTCTATCTCCTTTATGTGGGAAATGATTTATTAAAAAGATTAGAACACTCACTGAGTGTTTGGAAGAACTGAAGAAACATGCTTTGGAATGAGTTTGCAAGAACAACCCTCAGAACTTCCATGCAGAATTGGCAGGAGAGGAAATTGCTGCTCCTAATGATTTCAGAACACTGCTGCCTCTCCCACCATCTGTGCCTGTGAAATGGATGCCCTGCATACCATCCTGCTTCCTCACATAAATCACTTCTGTATCTACATCTCTGTCTGTGCATCTGATTAGCAGGATGAAGTCATGTGACTGCACCTTGAAGGCAAAGGAAACTGAGAAATGTGGGAGTTTTCATTCTATCTTGGGAAGATGGGATTCACACCATGGGGAACCATCATAATGCAGGAGGAATGTCAAAAGACTTGGCTAACAGGGTAAGCCATCATGATGTAGACTTTAAAAGTCTCCAGCCAATTATGAGGAAAAAAAAAAGGAAACGAAATCTATGTAAATAGGGAAGGGTGGAGGGGGTGAAGTGCGCAAAGGTAATGGGGAAAAAAATAAGAACCAAGATACATCATGTACAGGTACAAACACCCAATGATAAATGTAAATGTATTGTATACCTAAAATGTACCAATAAAACAATTTAAAATAAAATAAAATAAAAGTCTCCAGTCTTCAATGAATTGTGCCAGTCTGCCCCTGGGATAATGTCCTCAGCCATCAGGTAGACGTGGCCTGAGCCTCAGCCTCAGGATGGTTGCTCCAGACAGGAGAGGCATTGCTCCACTAAGTATCTCGTAAGAAAAAAGACTGATCATATACTGAACACATTCCATATACCAGACATTAAGCTAAATGCTGTGTGTGCAGTGTGTATTTGATCTCCTCAGTAACCCCAATTCAAGGGTATAATTCTCAATGTACAGATAAGAAAATCAGTGCTGAGAAATTAAGTAGCTTTCTCAAAGTCACACAGTAAGGTAGAACTAGAATTTAATCCAAGGTTTGTGTCAAATTCATGTTTTACCTACAACATTGGAATATTAATCAATTATTTATGGATACATTGAAGATAGTACTGACTTCAAGGGCCATGGTGTGTTTTTCTGGGGAGAGCATCCATAGCTATCAGATTTCAGAAGGGCCATATGATCTTCCCCTGCAAACACAGCATGAACCACAGCACTCCCCAGAGTTGTAGATTGGTGTATGATCATAAAGCTGTTCTTGGGTGTTAATACATTGCAACTAAAATATTTTTATTGTGCTAAAAAAGCCCATGTGAGATCTACCTTCTTAACAAATTTTAAGTGTATAATACCTTATTGTTAACTGTAAACACAAAACTGTATAGTAGCTTCATCTTATATAACTGAAAATTTATTCACATTGAACAGCAGCTCCCCATTCCTCCTTCCCTAAGCCCCTGGCAACCAACATTGTACTTTCTACTTCTATTACTTTGACTGGCCAACTACATTTTTTATCTTTTTGTTTGTTGTATCATTTTTCAATACAAAATTCAAATTTAAAATGTGAGCCAGGTAGCCTATGACTTAATGCAGGGGAGAGGTGCAAGGGTATGAGCAAGGGTAACCTGTTGAGAACAGTTCTCTCTGAAAGATGAAAAGAGGCTGAGCAAACCAGGAACATATTTTTCATTTAACTACCGAAGTCCTAGCTGTACATCAGAAGGCCTAGCATCTATTTGTGACTTCGCCACCAACTCCATTTATCAGGCCCTCCATCACCTGTATGATGGGGGTAATATAAAACCTGCCATCATTCCCTCCATCACAGTGTTATGAGATTGTTTTGAAAGTACTTTCATTTCCCCAACAGAAAGGCATTACAGATCTATATATATTCCTGTTATGACTTCTTTGGGGGAAAGAAAAGCACCTCTGAGAAGACTTGGCTCACAACTTCTAGGGCTGAGTAATTTCTGAGCTTCACAGGCATCCATACATGAGATGAATTTCTTCATGAACAAGGACTTTTTTTTAAAATTTCTAGTGGGTCATTTCATCCCTTCTTTTCATTTGTGTTTTTAAAAATTCTAATATAATAAGCCTTTTAAATTGTGTTAGTTGGAATGCTTTAGATGGTTCATTATTTATGTCTTGCTGTCAACATACGTAATATTTTACAGAACACAAAAGCTTTATTCTAGAAACAAGATGAAGATTGTTTTCAAACAGAAAGATGCGAAGAAGCCCAGGAGAGTCAGCTCGACCCACTGGTAGAAGTATACACCATAAATGCCTGTATAGGAGAACTTCTAAGAGTAGCATGTTATGAACAGGGTCAACCCTGCATGTGAAATGCCCCCTTCCGCGCCATCTAGTCCCCAAGCAATCCATTTTCTAAATGGCATTTTAGAAAGGTAATGAATATCTACTAACACCAGATGTCAACTTAATTTTAAAGCTGCAAAATAGATCATAAATAAAAATAGTGAGTAATTTCCACGGTTCAGCCTGTTTACACCATTGGAAATACAGATTATCAGGATGGGAAGCCAAAAATATGACTTGAATACAGTAAAATGCCAGAAAGTATGAAGTTCAGTTATTAGTTATTGTTGTTCTTGATGTTATTATTATGTTTCATTTTCTTGAATGATTTTTATAAAGAAATTTATAAGTATAGTGACATTCAACATACAGATTCAATATATGATATTTACTAAAGCAAGTGGCCAGAAGGGGAGATGAGGGAGAAATTTCAAAAACAGTTTCTCTTTGATGTCTTCTTCCAACCACTGTAGCTCTCACTTTCAAACTATAATCTTATATGTTATATTGCTTGAATGAAGATTAATTGTACTTATTCAGTTAGATACTCAATGTAGGAACACATGCTACCTCCCTAGGAGTTGAAGAATTCTTCAGATTGCCACCAGCACAGGAAACCAGAATTACATGGCATTTCCTCCATAAAAAGCAGCCCTCAGCTCCCAAGATTTCCTTCATACCTACTGGTCCACAAGTCTTATTGGTTTTTTTCTTCACATAATTGCCCTATTCATTCCCTCTTTTCCATGTTAAAGTCTACTTCTTTGACTCAGGCAGGGCCCAATCCCCTCTAAAATTACTGTAATAGTTTTTTGCTTATAGTTTAGCCCTCCCAGTTTCTGATGAGTCCTGGGGCCTGATCAATCTTCATGTTATTCTCCTTCATGTCAACAGCTCCCCATTGCAATAAAAAGGGCCAGAATTCTTACAACCACATGCTCCGTAGCATCTTTACAGGATCACTTCCAACACTTCCTTCCACAAAGCTTAAACTTTTGCCAAATTGGATTATTCATTGTTTGTGACTCAGATTCTATTCCAGCCCCTTTTCTCATAAGTATTTATGTACCTGGAATCCTGTTTAGAATCTATCTTTCTACCCATTAAAATTCGACACCTATTCAAAAATCTATACAACTATCTGACAGAACTTAACCAAAATCCAGTTCCCTGGGTGGCAACTTTAAAACAGGTCCTCCAATTTTGTTACATTCCTCCTCATCCAGGTCCCTTCTTATATCTGGGTGGACCCTAGGGATTTGCTTTTAACCAATAAAAGTGCGACAGAAGGATTGCTGTGTAAGTTTCCAGGGTTTGGTCAGAAATGGCATGTAGTTTCCATCTGCTTTTTTTGGAAGGCATGTTCTGGGGAAAATGAGGCACCACAGAAGTCCAAATACTGCTCCCTGAAGCTGTCATGCTGGAAAGACCACACATGGACAGTCTGATGGACAGCCCAGCTGAACTCCTCCATAATTGCCAGTCAAGAAAGGAAATTGTTTGAGCCCAGCACGGTGGCACATACCTGTAATCCCAGCACTCTGAGAGGCTGAGGATTGCAAGCTAAAGCCCAACCTGGGCAATTTAGTGAGATACTATCTCAAAATTTAAAAATATTTTTAAAAAGGGCTGGGGATGTAGTTCATTTCAAACACCCTGGATTTAATTCCCAGTACCAGGGAAAGAAAGAAGACAGAGAAGGAGAGGGAGAAGAAGAGAGATACTTAAGGCCAGTTAAGCCTTTAGATAACTACGGCCCCAGTGACTATCCCAGAACCACCATGTCAATCACTCCTCAGATTCCTGACACAAGCAAACAAATGGTTGTTTTAAGTTACTAAATCTGGGGGGTAATTTGTTATGCAGCAATAGTAATTAGGACTCCATAAATTCTCTCCATGACCACGCAATCCAAGGTCATCTCTCATTCTTCTAAATTTCACAAAAATTATTCTCTACACTCATTCATTCATTCAAAAAATAAAAGAAATAACTGACTGAGGCATGCACTAAGTGATAAACATGTATTCTGTGCAGAATGCTGGGAAAGAAATGGGTTTTGAGAAACACATTAACCCTGTATCTTAGTCCATTTCTACTGCTATAACAGAATACCTGCAATAGAGTAATTTCTGAAGAAAAGAGGTTCATTTTGGCTCACAGTTTTGTTTTATTTTGTTTTTAAATTTTAATTTTATTGGTACAATTTAGGTACACAAAATGATCACATTCATCATAGGGAATTTATACCTGCACATGATGCATCTTGATTCCTCTTTTTTTCCCATTTCCCTCTCCTCCCTTCAACCCTCTTCTCTTCCTTATTAACAAAAGCCCCATTTCCATTTTTTTCTTTTCTCATTTTTTTCCTTCCTTCCTTTCCTCCTCCCACCTCTCTAGTTCCTCCTTCCTTTGAACAATTTTTTCTTATTTCACATTGTCAATTATATGTTTTGGTCCCTATTTACACTTTTAGTGTCTTACATCAGAGAAGCAATGTGATATTTACATATGTGTGTCAGATTTATTTCATTTAAGAGTATAACTTCAAGATGCACCCAATTAGCTATAAATGTCTCAAGTTTATCCTTCTTTATGGGTGAGTAATATACCATCATATAGAAAAACCACATATCTTCTACCCATTCATCAGTTGATGGGCATTTGGGCTGTTTCCAAGATTTAGCTATTACAGACTGTGGCTCATAGTTTTGGAACCTTGAAAGTCCAGTATGGGGCAGCCATACCTGGTGAGAGACTTGTGCTGTGTCAACTCATGGTAAAAGTAAAAGGGGGCCATGGATTTAGCTCAGTGGTACTGTGCCTGCCTCACAAGTGCAAGATCCTGAGTTTAATCCCTGGTACAAAAAAAAAAAAAAAAGTGAAAGGGCAAGCAGGCTCCTGTGGAAGAGAGAAAAGGAAAGCTAATGCCTGCAATAGCTAACTCATTCCACCAGAAAAGTATTAGTCATTCATGAGGACTCTGCCCCCACAGTTCAAACACTTCACACTAGGCCCTACCTCACAACACTGCTGCCTTGGGGACAAAGCCTCCACATGAATTTTGGTGGAAGCAATCTATGTTCAAACCATAGCACCCTGCTTATAATCTCTCAGCTGGAGATTGTTAAGAAAGTGGGTGATTACAGTGCATATAATAATATCTACAATACATATCTGAGCAACTGTTTTGCACTGGGCACTGTGACACAGTGAAATGAGCTTCAAAGTAATGATTTTTTTCAGTCTGTGGGATACTGATGCAGAATTATCCTAAAGACAATTGAGTGTATGAGTGAGAGTTTGGGGAGAAATAGGGTAGAGAGTTAGACTTGAAGTCAACAACACATAGATGATGGTGAAAGCCATGAGAATGCATGACATTCACCAGGGACTAGAGCAGAAAAGGCAGGGTCTAGCCAAGAACCCCAAGGCACACAAACATGCAAGGTAAAGAAGAATACCTTTCAGATGAAATGACGGAAACTACACTCTCTGGGTCACTGAAAGCAAAATAAATCAATGTTTCAAGGATGAGAGAGGAATAAACTATGCCAGATGCTATTGAGGCCAAATTAAGTCAGGCCTAAAAGGCCTAATTTTCATTTAGATGTGTTTCTGACATTATTTTATTTTATTTTATTTTATTGGTACCGGGGATCAAACTCGGGTCCTTGTGCTTGCAAGGCAGGCAGCGGAAACATTGAGCTAAATCCCCGGCCCCTGACATTATTTTATTGAAGTCTTGGGTTTTTAATTTCTCCCTAGAGTTTTTTTTTTTTGATTTGTAAAATAACTTTATTATCAGACACACATACATACAAAAAATTAAAACCATTCAAAGAAGAACAACACAAGGAGAAAAAAAACTACAATAATATTCAAATACAGTAGAACTCAACCAAAACAAAACTGAAAAGCACTTAAACATTTTTCCATGTAACTTAAAAAAGCATCTCAAGCACCAACAAGACACCAGAGGATGACAGAATGGATTAAGAAGCAAAATCCAACAATATACTGTATACAAGAAACACACCTAACTAAAAGGAAATTCATAGACTGAAAGTAAAAGGATGGAAAACAGTTCTCCACATGAGAGGATCCCAGAAAAAGGCAGAGGTAGCAATCTTATTTTCAGACAAAGTAGATTTCAAACCAAAACTAATTAAGAGAGACAAAGATGGTCACTACATCCTTGTGAAGGGAACAATTCAAGAGGAAGAGATGACAATCATAAATATATATGCACCAAATACAAATGCTCCCAACTATACAAAACATATATTAATGGACATGAAAAACCAAACAAGCTCTAATACAATTGTAGTGGGGGATCTCAATAACCCTTTATCACAATTAGACAGATCATCTAGACAAAAAAATTAACAACTAAATTCTGGAACTGAACCAAGCTATTGAACAAATGGACTTAATAGATGTTTACAGAGTGTTCCACTCCACAAAATCAGAATACACACTCTTTTTGGCTGCACATGGGTCATTCTCTAAAATAAATCACATGTGAGCTCCCTAAAGTTTTAAGTTCTTTGTGGTAAGGGATTGCTTATGTTGCAAATTTGAATTTCTCATAGTTACTCAGATGTATAAAGCTAAAACTATTTTTTTTGAAATTATCTGGCCTTTATATCTTCTAATAGAGCAGATCTTATATATAATTAAGTTCCACAGTTTTATTTTAGATAGACTGAATTCATTTTATTAATTTTTAAAAATTTTTATTAGTACATGTTTGCAGTATGTAATGTTCACATTCCTTCTGTGGAGTTGGTACATGTACATAACACATCGAAATTCCATTTTTCAATCTTCCTTCCCTCCCTCCATCTCTTGACCCGCTTCCCATCTGAGAAAGATAGATCTTACACAATTTTGTGGAAACGTGCTGAAATCCAGGTCTATGCATTCCATGCTATCTCCCCCTCTGTGGATACAGTCTGGGTCCCAGAGTATCTGAGGTATGGTCCCGGCATGAAATGTTCCCACAGGGTCCACTGCTCCCACTGGCCTCTAAGATGTAAATTATCTCTCCAGACTATATCTATGCTAACATCCATGGCCCCATTGGGGCCAAGTTGCTGATGCCTGCAAGCTGAATCATCTCTGTGTTTTTGCTTTTGGGTTTTTTTATGCCTGCTGGTCACCCCTCTTTTGCTCTCCTCTTAACTGCTTACTTCATGTTCCACCTCAGTCAGAAGCAGCTTGGGAATCCTGGACCTTTCCCTTAGTCATTGCTGCTCTACCATCCAGGGGCCATATCAGACAAGGGCCTTCTTTAGACTTGTATAAATTCTTTACATTTGTATCAGTTCAGGACATAGAACTTAATACATGAAACTAAGTTTTCAAGAACTCTTCCAAAACCCAGAACCTGGCTCTTAAAAATTAAATGTTTTGGCTTTCAGATAGTTTTTTCTGCTCTGGACTTGAAAACATGCTTGAATGTGAAAACTGCTTTATTCTAGACTGTATTCATAAATTATTGATTAATAAATGTCATTGATACAATGCAGAGAAGTAGGACAACAAAGATTTCAGGCACAAAATTGCATTAGATAATATTTTTAAAATATCATGTATGTACTTATATTTGTTATACACATTGTAATGACCACATTATATCACTTAAAATATTTGTTGATGCTTCTTTGTTAGGTGAGAGACAACTTAGATATGTCTTAGTTGGCCTGAAATTTGCTAGAATTTTGTAAATTTGGGTTTCTAAGGTCAACCCTGAAGGAACTCTATTTCATTACCAAGACTTAAACATTTGAGTTATAAATACATTAACTGTCCTAGTGTTATCGATGGTTGTAGCTTTCTGCACTCAGAAGTGTGGTCCCATAGATATTATTAAATGAGAAATAAAAATAAATGTTTTATCTATAATTATGCCTGTTCATATAAAAGTAAAACTTTATGAAAATAAATAAGCAATAGCTGAGTGTGGTGGTACAGGCCTACAATCAAAGCACTCTGGAAGGCTGAGGCAGGAGGATTGAAAGTTTGAACTTATCCTGGGAAATTTAGTGACTTAGCAAGTCCCTGTTTCAAAATTTAAAAAATAAGAAAAGGCTGGGGTTAACTCATTGTGAATTAGAAACATCATTCCCTACCGCCCCCTCCATGCATAAAGACAAGCACAAATATTTATTATTTCTAATTGCTCTGTTTAAATAGAATATAAATTAGATATGACTAATAGAAACATTGGTGACTTGATACATTTATGTCCTCCTTTCTCATAATCTTGTTAAGCACTGCTTAATTTAATCCTGGGTTTATCCTGAATTCAAACACAATGAACTTATGCTTTATCTTCCCAGAAAGCAAACCATAAATTTCTAGATCATTCTTCCCTTGACACACCTTTGGATTTTCTCCTTAAGAAATATCCTTATAATTGCTTATTTTTCCAGTCTACTGCTAAAACAATTCTCCACAAGTTCTAGTTGTCTTCTTTTTAGAGCTCATCTATATTCCTTTTTTGCCCCCTCAGAAATCTTAGTGGAAAGCATGAGAAAAATATAGACATGCAGTGCCTCTTGGATTATAGCCCATCTGCCCTAGAGCATGCTCTCTCCCAATCCACAGCAGACTTCTCCCTCTCACTATCTTGCCATCTTTCTCTTTCTCTTTCTCTTTTGAGAAAAATACTCTCTCCTGCCTTCTGCAATCAGTCCTCAATCCTAATGTCATATGTAAGATTGATTTCAAGTGGGCTGGGGTGAAAAAGCAAAGCTTTTTGTAAGTTACCTTCCCTAGTTAAGTTTATGATTAAAAAAAAAAAGAGAGATAAGATTTCATGTTAGTTGAGCTAATTGCCACTGACAGAAAAGCAAAACCATCATTTTAGGGGTTAATACGTGGCATTGATAGCGATGTTTTTTGTTTTGTTTTGTTTTTACAAGGAAGAGAAGGTAAAGAAGTTAAATAAGAGCCAATTAAACTGTAGGTACCAACCTGAAGATAACAGCAAAGTCAGCAAAATAGCATTGTTGAGAACAAAAGAATAGTAGAATTAAATAAGAAAACGTGAGAAAAGAAGACTGAATCATGTTACTTCCAAGAGAGGCTAAGGGTTTAAGTTAATGAGGGAAGAGAAGCAGCAGCACATGGCTGGATTCAAACTCAGAAGAAAGGCGTGGGGTATGTAGTCCAGTGCCAGAGCACTTGCCTAGCGCGCATGATCCCTGAGCCCCATCCCCAGTACTGGCAAAAACCCAAAGGCTAAGGGTGAAGCTTCTGTGAGGGAGCTGGACTATGTGCAAAGGGAGCTCCTGATTTTCTGAGCAGAGGTAATTTGGCTGGATTATACGGAAAGGGGGTGTCTGTACTTACACGTCATCCATGACGTACTTGAGTATCTTTGGGATGTGTTTACAGCTGCTGACTCCCTCACAGGGCTCAGGATGGGTGGGTATGTGGCACACCACAATCTAAAAAGACTGCCCCAGCATTTCTGGGGGATCGAGTTGAAGGATTTCCTTTGCAAACCATCTTTTCACTCTCCACTTCCAGCGCTAAAAGCGTAAGATGAAGTTATAGAAAATTTTATGCCATATATAAAGTAAATATGTCTCTAGTTATCTCTGACATTTTCTCTTTTTATCATGGATGGAGAGTCAGAAGGTAACCTTCCCTTATCCAGGAAGGGCAGCACCTACTTCCTCCATTTCAAATGTTCTAACCAGAGTGCCCAATAATGACTTCTTTACCCTCAGATAATTAGAACCTGAAATGCACTAAAATGAAATTAAGAATAATGTGCCTACTCAAAAACAACATGTTTCAACAATGTTAGCTACCTCTAGTGAGCCCTCTAAACTTTTCTAATAAATGATTGGGTTAGAAACATGAGATATATACAACAAAAGGAGGCTGTAATGTTACCTGCTGCAAATAATCATTTTCCTATTTTGCCTTATGAAACAAAAACATCCTAGGCTGTTTTCTTCACAACAACCCACTGGGAGTGGAGATTTTGAGGTCATAGGCAAAACAAGATTGGCCACGTACTGATAACTGTTGAAGCTGAGTGATGTACATGGGATTTTGCACTTTGTTTTCTTAAACAAATATGAGGGAGTTCACAATAACAATATTTATAACACCAAAAAAAGTAGAGAAACAACTGAAATATTCAATAATAAGAGAAAGGATAAGAAAAATAAATGACAGCATAGTCAAAAGGTAAGTTATCCTGTGACCTCTACAGAAAAAAACGTCATGTTTTCAATGAATGTTTAATAACAAGAAATAAGGGTCATAATTTTCTAAGCAAAATATCTGGGTGGCAACTCATATGTATAGTATAATGTTGACTTTTAAAAATCAATTAAAATATAAATGATTGGAATAAAATATCCTAGCCTGGCTCAATTCTAATTTTTTCCTTTAAAAATCAGAAATTTATGAAAATATTTATGTAATAATAAACATTAGAGAGTTTATTATAATAAAAAGTTTAGAATCAATCAGATTAATATTGATGTATTTATTTAAAGGAAAACTACCTAGCCATTAAAAGTTGCACTTTTGGAGAATATTGAATTAAACTGAAAGAGTTTTATCAACTGATGTGTCAGGCACTGTGACACAATTCCAAGCTCCATATAGCATAGTGCTCATTTACTGAAAAGGGACTCAAATCTATTGGTAACCAGGAATTTTAAAATTTCAAGTACAGGGCCAACAATTGAAGCAGTAGGTAGTTCTCTGGGTTGGAGCTATGCTCAGGTTAGATTTAAATTAAATTTAAATAGAAAAAAACCTCACAACACTCTACTGATTTTTAAGTTCTTTACTAAATGACAGAAGACAAATCAAAGCAGGCTCTCTGATAAGACTTTAAAGCAAAATCCTTCTTGAGAACTATGGTAGATAAAGAATTCCCTGGATGACTTTTTATGTTCCTTGGTCTTAGCCCTTGGTCCTAGCCCAAACATTCCTGACTTATAAAATTTTAATAACCCACTCTAAATATCCAATTCCTTCACAAACTCCACAACTGTTCCTCCCAGATGAGGCAACATCCCCACCTTTGTCTCCAGGATTGACAGAAGAAACCCACAGACCAAACTGAGGGACTTAACATGTACAATCCTACCGCCATTTAGAAATGAGTGGTTCTCTCAGGAGGTCGTGTCCTTTTCCTGGCTATGTGTAAAGACAGAAATATACAGTAAATAGAGGGTCACTTTTATTTTAAATCCCAACTGGTCTTCATATTTGTCCAGCAAGGAGCAGCACAGCCTGAAGCTAGACTCTAGCCAGATTGCTTACTGTTGTACTACCACTCTCAGCATACAGGATCATTAAATAACTTTTTATTCTTGTTCATAGCAAAGTATGGTGACAAAACATAAATATTCCAAGTAATGTTGTACATCTGGAGAGCAAACCATTCCTAAAATCACCTCTTTATACTCACACATATACAAAACTGCAGGTGAAAGGGTTACAGAAATAAATTTCAGTGTCTTTCTAGATCTGGCTTTTCCCTACTTTTAAATGCTTTATCATTTTTAGAAAAAAATTCTGGTATTTACGTGTTATAAAAAAAATGGATTATGAAAGACTGCATTTTTTTGGTCTCCTGAGGCAGATAATATGGGTTTTATCATATGTGTGTATATACACAGGATTTTCTTGGTGTGAAACTGAACAGTTATTACTGATAATGAGTGTTCCTTTCACTGACTCAGGCTGGGTAGGTTTGGAAACACCCCCTAAAAGTAATGTGAGCCAGCAGTCTTCCATCTTGCCTCCTCTTTCCTTCTTTACCCAATGTGCAGAGGCAGTTGCCCCACTTGCTCTGGTTACTCATTTTAATAAGGCACGATACAACAATTTATTGAAAGAATGAAACCTTTGAAGGTGGAATCACTAAATAATTATGCTACGATTTGAAAATGAAACAAAGACAACTTGTTTCCCTTTGAAGGTGTAGGTACAGATTATTTGAGGTTTAATTTCCTATGTTTTATACATACTATTATCTGCAACTTATGAGTCATTTGTTTTGGCATTTACACCTAACACTGAACACAGGTATCACAATTGACAAAGGGTCTTTTTGAAGGTGGAAAGTCAAGCAAAAAAAAAAAAATGATCTGATGAGATTAAGAGAGATGTATCTCAGGAGGAAAGAGAAAAGGAATGTAAGTAAAATCACACTGTTCTGACCCACTGGCAGTTGGACTTGTCCCCAAAGGAGGTCACTGACTCAAACCGGTCTTCCCTTCACCCAGCCAAAGGCATGGTGGCAGCCCAGGCTTTTTTCAGACTTTTGCAGTCTTCTATGGCTCTGCCACTCTGTGGAGCTACAGATAACCTCAAGGACTAATCAATAGAATGAGCTGGGCATCCACACCATCTGTTGACATGAGCCCAACATTTGAGGAAGTACAGAGCAGACTGTTTGGTCCCCTTGGAGAGCTCAGTAGTCTTGGGACAATAGGAACAGTACTTGGTCTGTAGAATCAAGCAACCCCTGTGATCATCTCTAGTTTCACTCTATAAGTTCCAAGTCCAGTGCCTACTTCTGAATTATAATGCTCTCCACAATCTAGATCTATGATACCATGAGGAGAAAAAGAGCTGACATGGATGTGTGGATGAGCTGGTAAGCAGTTCAGCCTCTTCATTCAGAGAAGCCATCTTCTATGTCACACTCTTCAAGAGTTATTAAGTATACTGTTAATACCTTCTTGAAACACAGTACCAAAACCCTTCAAATGAATATAACATAAATATGACCCAGAAAATGCTTTTTTAGAAAATCATTCTCAGGAAATATTAAATCAACAAGTATTTACGTACAAAGACATTCATCAAAATGCTGTTTATGATACCAAAAGATGAAAAACTTACAAAGTTTGATTAAATAAATGGCAACACTTATACATAATGGAATACTACTGGTCCATAAAATACTAGAATGTGATCATATTTATTTACTTAGGAAGAAGTCTAAACTTTGTTAAATGAAAAGTTTTGGTTAAAAACAGGTTACAGGGCCAGGGATTTAGCTCAGTTGTTCTGGCGCCTGCCTTGCAAGTGCAAGGTCCCGAGTTTGATACCCGATACCAAAACAAAACAAAAGAAATAAAAACAGGATATATGACATTATGATATGATCTCATTAAATTTAGACAAACACATAGAAAAGATTCTAGAGGATTCTACCCCAAAACATTAGCAGCATTTATCCCTGACAGAGGTATTATGGGTAAATATCAATTTCTTCTTTATATTTTTCCATGTTCACTTTAAAAAGCATGAAATGAAGCCAGAAAAAAAAGAATCCATCCCTATCTTCTAGGACACAAGAAGATTTTTATTAGAATGAAAATTTGAACAGCTGAACATTCCATTTTCTGTGTAATATCTTATTTGTGTCTGCATTGGGATATACTACAGTACTGTGTTTAAGTTTAAACCAAGCAGTGGGAGTAAAGATATGGCATACTTTATTTTCTAACTAACTGGCTCTGGCAAGTCAGAAAATCATTCTGGCTACAAGTTAAATAAAATCAGTCCAAATAGCATTAGCATCTTATCTCCATGCTGTTGGACTATGCCATAATATTCCTGCTGCAATCTGGCCACCTCATGGATGAATAGTTCTATTCATCAGAAAATTCTTATTCAGGGCTTAAAAATACATGGCATGGCTACCACCACTACATCCTCTCACAACTGAGGCAGATATCATTAATCACACTTTGTCCTGTGAACCCCGATGTGGCCTCAAAATCCTTTCCAACACAGCTGTTCCAGGCAACCCCTATCAATCATTTATTTCAACTCAAGTTCAAATCTATTAGCCATATTTGCTCTGATTACTCTGGCTGGAGCATTATTATTCCTTTGACTGGTTCCCAGGACTGTGAAATCAAGGAGCATGACCACTTTCTTTCTTTCATGATCCCTCTTTCTCCTAAAATGATTCAAGTATACAAAGGTGTTGCTGACATGAAGTTAACTCTGAGAAGCCCAACAGCATGTCTGAACAGCCCCCTACCTCCAAGTCTGAACTACATAAAGGACCATCTCTTCAAGATTATCAAAAATTATGAGATGAAAATTTGGACCCTGTCCTATTTATGATAACTACATTTGTATTGTAAATGCAAAATAATAGAAAACTGGAATAGAATATTTTGAAAAGCTACAAATATTAACAGAAAGTAGAATCCCAAAAGGAATGCAAGAAATTAAAATGGAGAATGTCCACCTGAAGCCAGAGAAATAAAGGAATATTTTATATTCTATATCCAGAATATAATTCATCCAAAAGTGTCTGACAGAGGCCCTCTGAAATCTCAAATCGAGAACTTCCACATGTGGAACAGGCAGGTTCCAGCCTTATAGAAATGACCTCATGGAAACTTGGGTCAAATGGCAGCGAGTCCCATTTTCTAACTCTCACCTTTCTCAATAATATCCCTCATGTCTACCCCGAAAAGGAACAAGTACTGTGTTGTTTACAAATCAGAAATTTAGAACAAATCCTAAAAGAACAAAGCTGCTGTGACACTCTGGCAGAAAAAAATGATAGCCCAAATCATGTAGAAAAATATTAGTAAGAAATAGAAAATGTCTTAAGAGGAATTCCAGAATGATACTAAAAGGGGCAATGGCAAAAAAATTCAAAGAAGTAAATAAAAATTACCAGAGCTGAACAATGGTGCTAAGCATGTTATAATAGATATTTATATTAAAGAAAATTTAGACACTAAGAACAAAAAGAATGGGGTGCAGATAGAAGATGACTTACAAAATAATAAAAATCAATTTGGCATCAGATTTCTCAGAAATGCTACCTGTTAACAGACACAAGGGAACATCTTCTAAAATTTAAGGGGAAAACATTTTGAACAGAGTATTTTGCTCATAGAAAAACTACCATGAAATTTAGAGGTTGCCCGGCCGCCATTCCACTGCTCTCAGGGCAAAGGAGGTGAGCTGCGCAGACTCCAGCAGCAGCCCCCTGCCCCCGCGTCTAAATGAGAAGACATGTAAACAAGCCTCAAAAACAGTCTTCCAGATCACATACAGCAACCCCAAAGGGAAATGAGATGGAACAACCTGATACTCAACAACCTGGACTCCCTGAACTGGCAACAAAAGAGGATCTGGAAAAAAGGAAACCAGAAATAATTTCTCAAATAACAGCAGAGATTGTGCATATAGTGCAAGACATGATTAATAAATCTAGAGAGGGCACAGATGAAAAAAATAGAGGACCTGAGGAACATGATGGAATCCCAACATAGGAAACAAATGGAATCCATAAAACAGATGCAAACAGATTTCCAGGAGATTAA
>NW_004624815.1:3172537-3191113 GCF_000247695.1 Heterocephalus glaber
CAAGATACTCATGTAATGGTATGAGATCCCAATGATGAATGTAACTGTATTTTATACCTAAAATGTACCAATAAACTTAATGGGAAAAAGTTTAAAAATAATTTAAAAAAAGAAATTTAGAGGTCAATTTTAAGAGCAAGAAACACTGAATGCACTAAAGAATTTACAAGGGGATTAAAGTCAAAAATATCAAGCCAATTATGAAACTAGTTTGAGAGATTTTGGTTGCTTTTGAAATAGTTCCCAAGAGAACATTTAGCAAAGTTGCCAATGGTGTACAACTAAAAAGAGAAAGAAAAGCAGCAAGAAAGAGAAAAACATGAAAGAGACTAAAAGAAAAAGTGATAAGTTCTTATTCAGCAGCTTAACAGTGAAAGTTATTACCTTCTGATATTCATTAGTAACTTCATGTGAAATGAACTAGCTTGGAAGTAGTTTCCTCTGCTTGATATTTTGGGTTTTACACTCTCAGCAAATATGGTAAATGCTCCATTCTTGTCCCCCTTTCCATGCCAAAGGCAAAGAGCAAACAAACAGATCTCTACTTCCTTCATATTTCTCATTGTCACCCGAGAAGAATAGCTGGGCTTCCTATGAGACTGTATGGGGTTCTCTTTCATTTATGGAATTAGGGGGCAGGAAAGGGCATTGTTTGTCTTACAGATGGGTAGCACACTGGTTTCTTCCCACACTAACTTAGGAAGGTGGTTTGCACATGGTCTACCTCCCTTGCTCCAGCATATAGAGCATGTACAAATCGGCTATTCACAAGCAATGTTTTCTTGACCCTGAGTTATGTAAATGGGAGGATGGTCAAAAGGGATTGTGAAGTATTCTTTTCCTATAATAATAACAGCTAGTTTTGAGTACAAAGAGCTTTCCCATAATTCTGATTCAAGCCTTACAAATACTCCTGTAGGATGAGAAAGATAAAATTATTATCTGTTATTTCACAGGAGAATAATTTGAGGCTCAGAGGATTAAATAAAATGTCCAAGATCATTCAGCAAGTCAGTCAGTCAATCTGGTTCAGTGAATGAGTCCTATGAGACAGAGCTTACCATTCTAGACGTGGTCATTAATAAGGCAGGTGTATTTCTCAGCAGGAAAGTTAGAGTTAGGCAGAGACCACAGGTAGTGATCACTGGTGGCCACTGGTGATCACCATGAAGAGAATAAAAGAAGGTAAGCTGCAGAAGAAAGGATGATTTTGGGTGCCCTAGGAAGAGATTGCTGACTTAGCTGGGGTAAAGTTGAGGGAGTTCTCAGAATTGTGACCTGAACTTGGAGGAGAAGGCAGGTATTCAAGGCTCTGGGGGAGGAGCACCTCACAGCAGGAGTGAACTTGTTAGAGAGGTACAAGAGGGACCCACATAGCCAGTACAGAGTGAAGAAAGGTTAGTGGGAGAGAAAGTCACAAAGGGTAAGGGCCAATCATGCAGAGCTTGGGGACCCATGATAAAGAGTTTGGGGTTTAGTGGGGGATTTAGCTCAGTGGTTCTGCCACCTGCTTCACGAGCGCAAGGTCCCAAGTTCGATCCCCGGTACCAAAAAAAAAAAAGAGTTTGGGGTTTAAGTATAATGGGTGGCTTGGGGGGGATTAAAATATATATGTTTACTGAGATAAAATTTACATATAATAATGTCCAACTATTTTGAGTGTGCAACCCAGTGATTTTATAATTTGAGGAATGCAACCATCACCATAAATCTGTTTTAGAACATTCTTATCCTCCCAGTAAAATCCTTCATGTCTACTTATTGTTATTTCTTTTCCCATGCAACTGGCAAGGTGCATTTTGCCTCTATAAATTTGCCTTTTCTGGAAACTTCTACAAATAGAATTATATAGGGTCTTTGATGTCTGGCTTCTTTTACTTTGCATGCTTTTGAGGTTCTGTAGCATGTATCAGCAGTTTCTTCCCTTTTTTGCTGGGCCATGTCCCACAGTATGGATATACAACCACTTGCCCATTAATCTGTTAAATGGGTAGGTTGTTCCAAGTTTGGCTATTGTGAATAATGCTTCTATGAACAATTTAGGCAGATCTTTATGGACATGTTTGTTAACATTTTTCTTGGGTCCATATCTAGAAGTGGAAAGAATCACTGAGTTGTATACTATGTTTAACATTTTCAGAAATAATTAAAATATTTTCTAATGCATCTGCACCATTTTACGTTCCCACCACCCATGTAAGAGGCTTCTCACTTCTCAACATACCAACATTTTGTGTTGCCTGTCTTGTTTATGACAGTCATTCTATTTGGTGTGAAATGACATCTCATTGCAGACTTAATTTGCATTTTCTTGACAACAAATGATGCTGAATGTCTTTTCATGTTTGTTTCAGCAATGGAATAGTTGTAACCAGTGAAGAGACATGCTATGATTTATGTTTTAAAGTCTAATTCCTTCCTAAATGGCCAATGGATGGTCAGCAAGAGACTAGGTAGGAGACAGTTGCAATAATGCGGGAGGGAGATGCTTGTGTCTTGAACTTGAGTTCTACCCATGGAGGTGCAGAGGAGTTTGAATGGGGATCCATTATGGAGATACAGCTAACAGAGTTGGCTGGTGAATTGGATGTGGGATACAGAAACAGAGGCATTTAGATGAACAACTGGCAGGGTAGTGGTGTCTTTTATAACCATAATAAAGAGGAAATATAGTAGCACCGTTGACGGTTGATAATCACTATGTATTTGTATCACACAACGTTTTTGGCATCTATTAGAAATCCCAGAAGAAATGTTGAAAATGTATGGGATATGAGGGTCTGAAGCTTAGGGAAGAGGTCTAGACTGGAGATAGAAGTGTAAGAGTCATCAATATATGCTGGTATTTGAAGTCTTAGAATCTAGGGAGATAATGAGGAGAAAAGGAGAAGAGAGTAGAAATTGAAACCACAGAACCATTGCGAAAGAGTTGCTTATAGAGAGCAGAGGGTTTGAAATGTAGGGTTGGGGCAAAATAGGTTAAAGGAAGCATCTAGAAATATGTTCAGTTGACTGATGAATCCATACCTATGTTGTCCAGTAATGCAGTCACTACCACATGTGACTAATTGAACATTTGAAATACAGCTAGCTAAGGTGGGATATGTATGCATGCAAAATACATACTTGGATTTTGAAGTTTAGTATAAAAAAAGTGAACTACTTTGATCCCCGGTACCAAAAAAAAAAAGTGAACTACCATTAGTAATTTTTATATTATTGCATGTTATAATAATAATACTTTTTTATATTGGGTTAAATAAAACTATAATTAAAATTAATTTCACCTATTTTTATTATTAAGTTAATCAATTGAAACTAATTTCACCTGTGGCTACTAGAAACTTTAACATTGCATATGTTCTCACATTTCTATCAGCCAGTGCTGATAGAAAGTTAACACTCCCATAGTCTTGTCTGCACAGGAACTTGAATTTATATGAGAATTCTGTAAGTAATTGCTACATGCCTTTCTTAAGGGGCCACTAGGCACAGATATTTTAAAATGTCCCAATGTCTTGGATTTACTTGATACGTTCATGTTGTACACTTAGACCTACATTTAGCAAAGACAATGCCACATGGATCATTTGGTCCTTGCTCAACTTGGAAACTACTGTCAAAAGAGAAATAACATTTCCTTGATATTTGTAATACTTAAGGTGTCCTTGCTGACTTTGGAAAAGATTCAATCAAATCAATCCTTTCTTCCATCTGGTTAAATACGACTTGATTAAATGAGGAGAAACTAAATTATTTAATAAGATGATCATGAATTAGAAATGACTTGATTTTTTTTCTTTTCTTTGTCATTCCTGAGATTCTTCACATGCCATTAAAAAAAAAGAGTTTCATTAAATTCTTTTCCAAGTGCTGCAATGACAAGAGTTTCCCTTTAGAAATAAGAAAGGTTCCCTTTGGTTACAAATCACAGATGTAAACTGTGCAGATGCAACTAAGATGAAACTTCCCCACAAATTCCCCCTGCCCACAGGGAAAAAGGTCATTTGAACAAGGTAATTCTTTTAAAGCAATAGGGCTACCCAGTTTTATGTTTTACATGACAGATAACAGGGCAGATTTTATGCAGATCCCTGTGTGAGCTTTTGTGATCTCAATAGAGAGCTTTGTAGAAAGACTATTAAAATTGCCCAATATTTAGGAGCTCTGGTCCTGCCTCACCAATGACTTCTTGGCTGCTTTAGGGAATGATACCTAATATCTCTGGCTTCACTTTCTCATCTGCAGAAAGAAAGCATATAGCTCTTTAATAAATTTTAGAGTTAGACCGGGGATTGAGCTCAGTGGTTCCGCTGCCTGCCTCACAAGCGCAAGGATCCAAGTTTGATCCCTGGTACCAAAAAAAAACCAAATAAATTTTAGAGTTTATCAGAAGGCTTATTAAAACACACTGTTTAGCCTCTGTCCTTGAGTTTCTAATCTATTAGGTCTGGGTGTGAGGTTAATTTCTGATGAATTCCAAGATGCTACTGTGACAGCTGGTTTAGGGGTCACTCTGAGAACCACTGAGCATTTCTACCACCATCCTTGTGGCTCAGCCTCCTATGGTTTTATATGTGTTGCATGGATATTTATTTGTAGGTTATATCACTTAATGCAGAGGTTCCCTAAAGATCTCAGACAGTATGATAGCTCTAGAATAGATTTTCTAAAAGCAAACTAGTCATCAGAAATTCAAGCATCTCTAATTTTGATTAGTGGAAACTAGATTGTTTTATTAGCATTCTGAGATTGTATATAAAAATACACTTTGCAGTTTGGAAAGAAGATAAGTCAGTATTAATTTCTGTTCTCAGTGTAGCAATTACTGCTTATCCATCTAACCATTACATTTCAGCTGAAATATAAATTTTGGAAAAGATGCAGCATAGACTATTTAATTGCTCCCTGTATGAAATTCTCAGATGTGAGAGGTTTTCTTCTTGGGTCACTTCAGCATTACACAATGGTATTTTTCTCAGCTCTGTTGCAGTAAAGCTAAGAATAAAAAAGATTAAAATTCTATGTGATAAAATGATCCATATTAATTAAAATATTTTCAGTGGGAATCAGCCAGGTAATGTATTTTAATGTTGTGGCAATAAACCAAAGATTGTGATTTTCCAATGCCTGGCACAGAATCTATTTTGGGGTCTAATATAGGTGCTCTGAAATGTTTTAAATCATGGCTGAAAACTTCAGACAGTAAGTGCTAATTATGACTTGTTCTCTATTATCTTTATTTTTTTCTATTTTGATATAGGAAAGAGTTTTCCTTGTGCATGTAGTATTCATTATTGAGAACATATTTTATTTTTAAGCAACATATTTCCTCACACTAGTGACTAAAAATAAATTCTCGATTCTCTATCAGAACAGGTTATTCCTTTTCACCAAGAGTGCGACTTATAAAGGGCAGGTGCCCATGGAGGTAAAAGGAAGATGTCACCAACCTAGCCAGACAAAGACAAGAGCTGTGGCCAGCTGGCCTCACACCCAATTCTAGAGCAGCAAGGACCACCAGGATCAGAAATCATCAAGAAATATCTCTTTAAGAAAAGACCTAAAACATAATATGAGATGCTGGCTAGTGTCCTGCATTAGTAAGAGTAAAAACTGATATATCATTTCTGGAAAGCAGCTTGGCAGGAATCAGCAAGATCCATAGGAAATTCACTTCCTTTAACTCAGTAATCCCTTTTTTAGGAATCTATTCCCAGGAAATGTCAGAGATACTGACAAACATTTGTATGCAGTTACTTCAGCACTGTTTGTGGTACAAAAAAACCAGAAGCACCCAATGTTACCAATAATAGAGGCAGAGTAAATATATAATAGCTCACCAGAACTTCTTCCAAATTAGTTTAGAAGACTATCCAATGATACAGGAAAATGTTTTTGCTATAATGTAAAACCATATGATCCCAAATTGGGATGTGTTAGGTCAACTGGATTAAACTGGAAATTATGTTGGGTACCAGATGTCTGGTCCCTATTTAAGGTAGAGATGGCTGTGGGGGAATTTGTGTGAGATTTAGAAGGCCAAAAAATGACAAAATATCCATTGCTTTCTGAAGGTGTTCGTGAGCAAATCTGTAAATTCAGATAAGTGTGTAGTGGGCTGTGGCCCTACTCCCCTCTGTGTCCAGCACTTCTCATGCTTCTGGCCCTGCCGACCAATAAACTAGCACCAGATCCTGTCAACAGATCCATAGAGGTCTTCAATGTAGGGCCAACTTTCTGTAGACTTCTTCAAGGAGGCTTTTCCCTGATCACTTTGTGGCTAGATATGTATATTTGTTTCTACTTGGTCCTGTGACAAACTACCATAAATGTAGTAACTTAAAGCAACATGAATTCATTTTCTTACAGTTCTGGAGGCCAGATGTCCAGAACCAATTTTGCTGGGTGAAAGTCAAAGTGTTGGAAGGGCTGGTATTTCCTGGAGGTTCTAGGGGAGAATTCACCAGCTGCCTTCCTTGTCACATGACCCATTCCACCTATCACTCTAATTGTTATTGTATTTCTCACTACAGAGTCAAATCTCCTTCTTAAAAGGACAATTAGGCTGGACTAGAGGTCAATGATAGAGTGCTTGCAGGCCCTGTGTTCCATCCCTAGCACCCACAAACCAAAAAAAAAAAAAAAAAAAAAAAGAAAGAGAACTTGTTATCACATTGGACCTAACTGGATAATGCTTGATTTCTCAAGATTAATGACTGATTAATGACTCTTCTCTTCCTCCAACATCCCCATCTTGGGTCTTTACTTCTCTCCTTCCTTGATTGTGCAAGGCCCAGTTCTTATCATCAATACCATAACACAGTGTCTCTCCTTTCCCTCTTTGAATGTTAATTTGTTTCTTTTTTTGTTTTGTTTTTTTTGGGGCGGGGTACCAGGGATCGAACTTGGGTCCTTGTGCTTGCACAGTGAATGTTAATTTGTTAATGTAAAAAATTGTAAACAACCAGAGAGAGATTCTCCAAAGAATACTGATATTAATTTGAGAGCAGCAGAGCATTACAACAGGAATATAGATGCCAGAGTAAACTGTGGAACTATTCAAAAAGAGCAAGGTAAGAAGATGTTTTTAAAGATTAAAAATGAGGATTATATCACATATTTAGAAACAGTAATCCTTGGCCACAATGACTACTAACAAGAGTGACATCAGTACAAGATCGAACAAACAGTTGCTGGGCAGATGTCCTTATAGAGGTACTTTTTGATAAGGTCATGGTAGCTTTTGTACAAAGTCATGGTTCTATCAGAGTCTTTTGTGATAGTTATTATCAGGCAGTTGTGCATTTGGGCTCTCTTCCTTCATAACCCCCAGATTTATTTACTTCTGTGGTTAGAGTTGACACCAATGACTCCATTTTGATTCTGACAACTTTCACATTTCTTTCAGAAACTGTTAAATATCCCTGGGATGTGTAAAATGTATGCTTAAATGTGCAAAACACAAAGAATTGTATCACTTTGATAGTAATACTAATACTATGTTGAGTAATACTAATGTCTGTGTGGTAAGGAATTGTGGTAGTATAGAGGAAGAGGCTGAAGATACAGGAGAGGGAGAGAAGCTTTGAAAGAGCAAGACAGGAAGGAAAGAGATCCAGAGCATTTGAAAAAGAAACTGACTTCACCAGGAGAGGAGTTGATGCAATGGAAGAAAGCTGGAAAGGAAGGTGTGAAAGCAGGTATGTTTGTAGATTTGATGGTAGCAAGCAAAGCGATTTCTTTCTTGTGGCTTCTATTTTCTCTGTGAGTTAGAAGTCAGTTCACGTGGTAAGATGTGGAGGAAGTGTCTGGTCTGAAGTGTGAGAAGAGAGAAGAACATTTGGAACTGCTTTTGTGAGGAAGGAGAAGAAGCTTGTAGGAGGGTGTGTTGGTGCTTTGCACAGTGCTGAGAGCTGGGGAGCAGCAGCAGTCTGCCTGGACCCCTCAGCTTTCTTGTTTCAGCATGTTCATTAGTCTGGGTGCAGGGAAGAAAAGGCAGAAAACAGGAAGGTTTTCCAGGTGGGTGAGAAAGCAAGGAGGTTTAAGGCTCTAATGCAATCCTCCTCCCTATTCCTCCATGCCTGAGCAAATAGAGGCCACAGAACTGATAGAAAGCAGAGGTGGGACTAAACCCAGGTTTCCTGACTGAAGAACAGTGTCATTGCATGGCAGAGCATGAAGTTGCTCAAAGTATGATCTCATCATCATGTCAGAATCACTGAAGCAGGGGAGGTGGCTGGAGAACGAGGAGGTCTATGATTAGAATGCAGATTCTTAGTCCCCAGTTCAGCTCTCTTGAATCAGAAACATGGGATGGGTGACCCTATAATTTAACTCATGTCCTCAGTGGTTCTGAAGCACAGTAAGGTTTAAGAATTGGAGTAGGGCAGAGTCTTGCTTCTGGGTGGAATACAACCAGAATCAGGGCAGGAAAGGAATACACACTGTTAGATGTTGAGAGGCTAAACATGCAAAATTCTGGGGAAGAGGTTGGGCATCATGAAGGTCAATATTACCAGACAGTGGGTTCATCTGCAAGAAGGAAAGGGCTGATGTTAGCAACAGGCCAGCATGGAGAAGAGCCAAAGACAACTCCTACCCGTCAGCCACTGCATTACTTTCTTTTCTTGTGAAGACTCCCACTTTTGCATGTCCTGTTTCTCTCCACTTCCTGACTTTCTCTGGCTTCCTGCCACTTGTTCTCCAGGCCTCATCTCTGGGAGAAAAATCTTCCCTAATATAGCTATGCTTGTTTGGTTTTTCTTTTATTTTTTAGGTACTGGGGATTGAACCTAGGGGTGCTCCACTACTGAGCTACTGTCACAGCCGCTTTATAAACTTATTTTAAGAGAGGGTCTTGCTAAGTTGCCCAAGTGGAATTTGAATTTATGATACTCCTGCCTCAGCCTCCCTCATTGCTGAGATCACAGGTGTGCACCAGTATGCCAGGATTTATATATCTCACATTTATAGGTTAAAGAAATTAAATAACAGGATGGTAGCTTGACAAAGTATAATATTTACCAGTTTACATTTTAATGCAGAATTACAAAATATCTCAGAGAAAGTTCCCATATTATTTTGGAATAATCAGCTTTCTAAAACTTATGCTATATAACAACATTTCTGGGTTAAGCAACTTCTCTCTGTGGCCCTATTGCTTCCCCACCTGTGTACCTCATCTGACTCCCTCAGCAGCCTGTAAGCTCCTTGGGTCCTGGAAGACTGCCCTTTGATTAAGCATCTCCAATGCCTAGAAATCTGTTGCCTATAATCTGTATGCTGTTGAAAAAGAAGCGATTTAGGGGCAACACCTTTGAGCTACCCCTAATCCATTTCTATTTGGCAGACTGTTGGATGGTGTTGCACAACAGTGATGGACTCCTCATATAACAACAAAGGCCTTTACACTGAGTCTTGCGAAAAGGAAATGACTCTTGCTTCACAGGGTAAATACTCCACCCAGTGCCATAGAGCTGAGAAAGAAAATTCCACAAAGAGGATATTTGGAGAGCACCCATAAACAAGACATAGAGCAGTCCTTCCTAAGGTTAAGAAACAAAGTCTAAGTCCCTGGAGATAGAAACAAGGGACCTGCCACAAGGAGGGCATTTTCAGTCACGTCAAAGGAGATAGCAACACAGATATACTGCTACAATGGGAGAAAATCCCAGCCTGGACCAGAGCTTTCCCTTTGTTACAATGAAGAAGGGTTACCAATTTCTTTGGTGAAAAGAAATTAGAGGCTGAAAGCAGACTCATAGTGGAGGCTTACTGTTTGTACTTAATGTTACTTGTTTGTACTTAATGTACTTATTGTTGTACTTAATGAATTAGAAAATACACAGCTCTCATTTGTTCATCCAGTTATTCTCAACAAAGCTTTGTGTTCACAAAACTCTAGTTATTATTATGGACACCTAGACCCAGGGCCTCCACCAGATAGTAAGCATCAAAATTATACTTCTTGGAGTAGGTAATGACCAACCTCTGCATCCTTCCTACCCTAAATTCCAATTAGACTGGGTCTTTTTAGGGTTTAGTTCAAGTTCAGTGAACACTGTGCACACATAATTAGTGCTCAAAATTTATAGAATGAAATTCACATGCTATCTGCCAACATTTCAGGTTCTACCTCTTAACATTTTATACCTTGTACTACTCTCTCCACCACAAGCATAAATCTTATAAATAGATTTCACATGTTTCTAGCCCGTTTTATTAACAACTAGATGTAGCTCTAATGCCAAAAGACTGCATTTTCTTCTACCATTAATCTTTCTCTAGCTTGTGAGCTGGAAAAGTCATAATGATGGGAGTTGTCATAATGAACCCAAACAGTAATTGTAATAAAAAAAAAGTGGAAGAAAATTGAAAAAGAAAATGTCTCTCCCAGAGCACCACAGATAAATGACCCTATTCTTTCCTGACTCCAAATCCACAGGGTTGTATTTGTTCTTGTCAAGACCATTAGGTACCAAAAAACCATTTGGCATTGGTGGGAATGATATTTTAAATAAAAGTAATATATTGATTTTAAAGAGCATATCTCTTCTTTCTGTAGGTTCCTATCTAGTCTGAACAACTTTAAGAGTTAAGAATGCATTTAAAATACTTAATATAAAGTTTATATAAATGAGACATGAAAGTGAATAACCTGTCTCAGCCAATTTGCTTAAACTGAGATAAGCAATTACTTCTAATAAAGCAATCAAGCGCTTGAATGAGAAGAGGTTTAGTGCTAACTTGGTTAGGTATTAATTTGGAGATTTAAAAGACTCTTTCCACAGCTCTTTTCTCCTCTTAAAAAAAGATGTTTTCAAAGTTATTCCCAGTCATTTTGATAAGTTACATCTTTCTGTCATTCTGAAGCAGTTAACATATGAAGCGAATTGCCAGAGAACATAGAGAAATTTATAAGACTGCTAAATCATCCTGACACCTTCCAGGTCCTGATAGATTTAGTAATGAGTTCTACAATAAGATTCTAGACAAATGAAATAATTAAATATTTGATCTGGATGGAAAAGGGTGGCCTTCTTGGGAAGCAGCAAGAACTCATTTTGGAATGACTGCCCTTAACTTTTGTAGTTATTTAACAACAACACTGTAAGGAGGCATTACTTAGGCTATACTGATCTTAATTTCATTACTGTCTCTTTTCGTACTCCCCAAGTCCTTGCTCCAATGCTTAACTTCCAGGTAAAATTGACAAAAAGCCATGATCCTGGCCCAACATTTATGCTTTATTGCAGGATAGTAAAACAGACATTCTTAAAATAGAGAAATTGTTTATCTTCCAATCTTCTTATTTCTCCTAACTTCCTTAAAGTGAGTACTTCACATTCAACCAAATTTTTAGGCAAAAACATGAAATCAAAGAAGCACTGGTTGAAGTCCATGATTCTTGATCTTACTGCAAGTTGAAACCATCAAGGGAGCTCTTGAGACAGTCTGATGCCCAGACCCTACCCCAGGCCACCTATGTCAAATACTATATCTGGGGATAGGTGGGGGCATCTGTTTCTAAAGTTCTCCAACTGGCTGATACCAATATACAGCCATGGAGAACCTTCAGGAAAGCAGAATCAAGTTGATGGGGTATGCTTTGGGTTTTCAAAAACACAGCTAGTATCATTAGTAATTAGGGAAATGCAAATCAAAACTACATTGAAATTCCATCTCATCCCAGTCAGAATGGCTACGTGAAGGACACAAAAACAATAAATGCAGGTGAGGATTGGGGGTGGGGACACTACACTGCTAGTTGGAATGTAATTTAGTCCAGGCACTATGAAAGTCAGAATGGAGGTTCCTTAAAAGTCTAAAACTATAACTACCATTTGACCCATCTATATACCTCTCTTTGGAATATCCCCAAAGGAATTAGTCACCATGCTATAGGGATACCATCATATCTATGTTAATTGTAACACAATTCACAATAGCCAAGATATGGAACCAGCTAAGGTGCCTATTTCAGGAAAAGAAAAATAGTATGATGTTTTTTCAACAGATGGTGTTACCTTCATATGGGGGACCCTAAAGGATGTTGTATATCACAGAAAAACCACTACACTGCTGGCCTTTAGAGAAGAAATTGAACATGCATGTGCTGCAATCTCAACGACGAAGGTTACCCAAGCAGCAGTTTGCTGTACTAATAAAGGAAGTTAATGGCCACCACTCTGAGCTCCTCTTGTAATTGTAGAGGGCAAAGGTAACTTATATTAAACTCATGATGTCTCAATAAATTTAGTATTAAAATATGTATACAAGTTTTTCTTTTCCTGAAGCGTGTATACATTTTTGGTAGACTTGGAATAATGGAATAGTATTCAGCCATATAAAGAACAAAATTATGTCATTTGCAGAAAAGTGATGGAATCGGAGATCACCATGGCAAGCAAAATAAGCCAGACTCAGAAAGGTAAGTATTTCATATTTTCCTTCATATGTGGAAGCTGAAAAAGATGACATTAAAGTACAAGAGAGACTATTATGAGACAAGAAGGGATAAAGGGGAAGGAGGGAGGAGATATAAGGGAGAGTGTATCTGATAAATATTATATACATGTCTAAAAATACCACATTGATAATCCCAACACTTGGGAGGATCACTGTGAGTCTGAGGCCAGCATAGTCTACATAGTAAGACTGTTTCAAAAAAAAAAATTTATATATATATATACCACATTGAAACTCAATATTTTATAAAAGTAATAGGCAATAATAAAACTATATTTTTAAAAGGACAGTTATTTCTGTGACCTGACTAGGTTCAGCAGTGGGGTTAGAGATGGGGGTCTCTGGTAATGTGGCATAAAAGAACATGAAGGGCGATTTACACCTGAGGAAATTATCTATGGCAAGACTTTCAGTTTCGTTTAAAAGACCTCCAAATTCAGGCACAATGCTAGCTGAAGGGGCCCCGGAGACCTAATAAAACAGGAAGAATCAAATAAAAAATAAAGCATTACTATATCCCTAAGGCCCCCAGTACTCTTTCCTCAAGTCAGTTTCTCTCTGCAGAGAGACTATAGAGACCTCACTGACTTCAAAAGATGTTCCATACAAAGCACTCAAGAACCTCATGGGAAAATTAAGCCAACTCCTTCTTTAAAAGGAAAAATCCTACTCAGCTTGAGGAAAATGATATTTCACCCCTACATCACCTGTGGCTGTTCTCCTGCCCAGTGTGACTTTACCCACACCACAGGACCTTGGGTTATGGGACAGGTGATGATGCAGAGGATCAGGAGCAGAGCAGCTGGAAGTGACATCATGGAGGGTCTTCTAGATGGCATTTTTTTTCTGGTACTCTGGAGCCTTGGGCTTTCATACTGAGCTACACCCTAGCATTTTAATTTTTTTGAGACAGGGTCTCACTAAGTCACTAAGTTGCCCAGGCTGGGCTTGAACTTGTGATCTTCCTGCTTCAGCCTCTTACAGTGCTGGGATCACAGCTGTGTGCCACCACACCAGGCTTCCTTTCAAAGAGACAGTCCTCTTATCTTTGCTTTGAAATTCTGTGCAATCACTAAAGAACTAAATGTTTTTGGGACAAGAGGATCAGGTCAAAGGGGAAATAGAAAGGAAGAGGAGGAGGTAGTGGAGTGGCAAAGCCTTGTCTCACTTACTCTGTTCAATGGTACCTGGTGTTTATTCTGAATTTTCTGGGTTTTCCGTTAGCTAAAACTTTTGGGTAAGATTTTCTTTGTAATAAAAACATCTAGGCTTAGCAGGTTAACTTGAAAAGTTTTCCTAAGAGACATTTTTTGCAATCTTGATTTTTAAAAATATGTATACACTTAAAATACCCAATAACTTTGACACAGAAATTCCACTTCTAAAAACATGTACTAAATAAATATGTAAATATTTACATAAAGCCAAGATTAGTGTCTTGGTCACTTTCCCATCACTAGGACCAAATGTACGACACGCACAACTTAAGGAGGACAGATTTATTTTGGCTCAGGGTATTAGTCCATAGTCAGCTGGCTACAAAGCACAAACAGGATGACAGAGGGCCATGGTGGAGGAAAAGGCACTCAACCCATGGTAGTCAGCAGAGAGAGAAAGGAGGAACTAGGGACTCGAATATATCCTTCCAGGTCATTTTCCCAGTGGCCCACCTCCAAAGAGGCCCTACCTCCTATGAGCGCATTTAGCTAATGAGGTCATCAGTGGATGAATCCACTGAAGAGTATAGCACCCCATAAACAATCATATGAGAATTTGTGGGGAAATTTTAGATACAAACCATAAAAATTACTTATAAGGATATTCACTGCCTCTGTGTACTGACTTAATTGAAAACATTTACCTTTCATGGTCATTTTGGCTTTGAGGAAGACCCAAAAGTCCCATGGTGTCAGATCTGGTAAGTTAATGTGGACGAGGACACACCAAGATACTTTTACAAGCTTCCTTTGCAGTTGATGGCACTTGGCAGCAACTTGTACCATGTTTTTGATCACACATTATAAAGACACTCACAAAAGAGCATTTCCAGAGGTACTTCAGAAAGTATCAAGAACAATGGGATAAGTGTGTTTCAAAGTGAGAGAGACTATTTTGAGGGGGACTAATGGCAATGTGTCTTTTACTGTAATAACACTTTTAAAATTTAAATGTTCAATGTATATTTTGATCACCCTTGTACTGTGACACATCCACATGATCCTTAGACCATGATGCTTCTTTGGCGGTACCTCAGGGGCCACTGTGTGCAGGGTGGGAAGAGCCAAAGCCTGAGGGAGCCTGGTGAGGGGGGGGTCCTTGGTGGAGTCCTGGATTTCACAATGCTGCTTCAACCTCAAAAACTTCAATTTTTAAAATTTTTATGTAGGGTGCTTCATTTCAGAAAATTAATTCTGCTGCCAGAACAGGAAATGACCAAATACTGCTGGAATAGAAAGATGTTTACAGCACTTGTGAAGTGGAAAAAAGCAGACTATAATCTAGTACTTCCATTTGATCTTGTGTACACACACACAATGAAAAGAACACACAGAAATATATATAACAATGGGCAGCTTATTCTTTTCTACATAATTCTCAACATTTCAGGGGTTTCAGCTATTCAATCAAGTCAATATTTAACTACCAATTCTTCATCTTAAGATTCACCTTCATATAACAATCTTCAAACTATTTGTTGTTCTCTCCGTTGCAGAGGTAGAGAGATCAATGGGTGACTCGAGTCTGTGAATCACTGAAAAATTGAGAACCAGTTGCAGATTCCTTAGCTAGTTACCTCTCTGTGTCAAGTTGCAGTGTTTCAAGCACTACCACAGAGCACTTCAAGTTTTTCAAAGCTTGGATACATCAGTTGGTAGATAGAAGGACAAAACACGTTTCCACAGTAAAAACATAAAGTTCTTACATATTCTGTGCTCATTGAAATTATAAAGTGAAAATAGGTTAATGAGAAATTAATAACCAGGAACAGATGGCCAAGAAAGCAGAAGCTGGCAGGCAGGGAAAGTGTGGCCCTCAGGAGAAGCTGAGGATGGCAGAGAGCAGGTGCCTTGTTAGTGGGTGTGCACACACTTCTTCTCAGTGTAAGTGATGGTAGTGTGATGGTGACGACAGTGGTGATCGTTTCCAAAACACTGGCACTGGGAGATTGTGGTACATCCAGGCACTTTGTGTGTCTTATCTCTTGATCCTCACAGCACCCTTGTGAATGGAATTATTACCCCATTTTCCTGAAGAGATTCTGAGGAACGGAGAGCACACTGTGTCAATGCCAGGATTTAAAGTGCTTCATTAATTTTACTATAAGTATTCTCAAACTAAGATGCAAATCAGACAATTTGCCTTTCCTGAAGGTTAAAAACATTTTCTTTTATTAACACTGAGAAGCATGAGGACAAAAGGCTTCTCATGTCAACAAATGTAGGTTCAAATTCTGGCTCTGCTGTTTTTCTCTTTACAGTACCTCAGTTTCATCATCTGTAAGAGAGACTAATGATACTCACCCTGCCAAGGTGCTGTAAGATTTTCATATAAGACCTTGCATTCTGCAGTTGGGTACAGAATAAGTAAAAGCTGTTATTAAGGCAAGAAAATGAAGCAAGTGAAAGGATTTCATTGAACAACATTTTAAATTATTTTACTATTTTAAAAAACACTTAGGTAAATGGACCTGGAAATAAGTATGTTTTTATAATGATTGCATATGTTATTGTTTAAACCAGAAGACTCTAGAGGGGAAAAGGGTCCTATTAATAATTGTTCTAGCTGGGAGGGGTGGCACACGTCTATAATCCCACTACTCTGGAAGACAGAGCCAGGAGGATGACAAGTTTGAGACCAATCTAGGCAGCTTATATTCTGTCTCAAAAATAAAAGAAATTATTCTGAGATAACAAGTGTAAACAGATTCTGGTCTAGACAAACAAGGACATCTACCTGCTGGTAAGCAACAGTTTTTAGGCTGTGGCTTTAGGACCGTTCCTGGGCTTTCTCCTAGCCTGTCAAATCCTGCTGTGGAGTGCCACCAGGTCAAGGAGGGAAAAGCACCAAAAAGTAAATTCCAAGGTTGGGGATGTAGCTCAGTGGTAGAGCGCTTGCCTAGCATGCATGAGGCCCTTGGTTTGATCCCTTGCACAACAAAACCAAAACTAAACTAAACAAAAAGCAAATTCCCCAGGTCATATATTTGCAATCCTCCAGAAATTCTGGATTTATATTGGCTTTTACTTAAATGAATTGTATTTCTTAAAAATTATCAGGAAAAACGAATCCTCATCTAAAATACATGCTCCACTAGCATGTTGTCATGTAATCCCCCTGTTCCCCTGAGGACTTTGAAAGATAGACTATACAAGCTGGCAGATAGGAATTTAAAGTTGAAATGTATCTTTCTTCAAGAGACTCTGCTGCACTGGTACCTGTGATTATCTGGCCTCTGCAGGGCATTTCGTAAGAGTTAAGGACTTTTTGCACTGGCACGATAGTTGGCTTGCACACAGCACTTCTCATTCACAGAATAATAGGATATCAGACTTTGCAGACATCCTTTAGTCCAACCCTTCATTTCAGAACCAAAGAGCTCAAGAGACAATTTAGCTAAGGCCACACATCAGCTAACTGCAGAAGAATAACCCAAATCCAGGACTGCGCCCACAGCACACTGTTCTTTCCATTATTTTACAGCTGCTTCCCTGAAAAATAGTCCTGCCAGCTCAAAATGCAATACCAAAAATAACTCATGATTTAGGCTTGTCAAAGTTATTAGTAGGAATTGAATATTCTTCCATTGTAGTCTGTAGTATCATTATAATTACACATATTTTTCAGTTCTCTTTGGGAGAACACTAAAATTAGATTTATGTTGACACTAAATTTTCTACATTGGCCAGGTAATAAAGAGGCTAAACAATCCATGTGGAGGGAAGGCCAGATGATAAACATAGTCTCCAAAGTTGGGAATTTTTCCCTGCATTGATATGAGAGAATATATTTTTAATTATCAAATATCACAAGGAAGGATGAAGAGAATAAAAAAACCCCTGAAAGCTATAATCTGATATTTTGGGTATATAAGTGAGAAGCAACCCAAATCCATTAGTTTCTATTGTTTAAATTTTGTTTTCCTGCACTTTGTATCCAGTATGGTGGTTTCAGATAAATCAAAAGATTGAAGGTAAAAGACAAGCAGATGAATTCTGGTTAGTGGGACACTGGTACTGCTTAAGGACACATTTTAAAAACAAAAGTACTCTTGTTTGAGTATACATTCCTTCCCAAATAGGAGATACACAAAAGAGAGATGGCTTAGGGAGGGAAGGAGGAGATAAGAATATCAGCAAATAATAGATTTATTTGCAAGATCCTAGGTACCTAAATATTTTTGCCTTTCTTATCTTTTTCTTTTCTTTCTTAATTAATTTAAAAGTATAGATTGGTAATAATTCCAATATAAGATTGATTTGTATGTTTAGAACCCACAACATAGTAAAATCCTTTATTTTGATGATTAAAAAAGAAGCTTATGGCTCTATTCATAATATTGGCCTTTCCTCATCACTACTAGGAGATGTTAAACAAATTCTTATCTTATAAAGGGTGCTCAATTATTTAGTCTTTGTGTCTCATGTTTTTTAGAAATTAATTTTATTCATACATTTTAGGTATACAATATAATGACATTGATTATTGGAAATTTGCACCTTTACATACTCTCTTGGTTCTTATTTTTTCCCGCTTCCCCTGCCCTTCCTTCAACCCCTCCATTCCTCCCTATTTACAAAGACTTCGTTTTCATTTTCTCATATTAATTCCATTCCCTTCTTTCCTTTCCCCTACCCCTCCCACCTTCCCTTCCCCTTTGCCCCTTTTCTTCCTATTTCACATTATCTATTATACCTTTTACTCCTTATTTATACTTTCAAATTCTCACACTAGAGAAACAATTTGGTATTTACACATGTGTGTCCTATTTATTTCACTTAAGAGTATTGCCTCAATGTGAATCCATTTAGCTATAAATGTCTCTAATTTCTCATTTTTATGGCTGAGTAGTACTTCATTTTATAAAAATAATACACCACATTTTCT
>NW_004624815.1:3226852-3237937 GCF_000247695.1 Heterocephalus glaber
ATATATATATATATATATTGGTACTGGGGATCGAACTCAGGTCCTTGTGCCTGCGCAGCAGGCGGTGGAACCACTGAGCTAAATCCCCAGCCCTTAGATAATAAATATCTTTTTTGAATTAAAGAATTAGTAAATGACAGATCATTTAATGGAAAGTGGTGTTTTTGAGTGAGAAAGAACAAGGCTACTCAAATATCCATGTTACAGATATTAAGGAACTTGTTCCTAAGTTCTCAATAGATGGAATAAAAAGAAGGCACCCAATAATCTAAGTCCTTGCTATTCAAAGTGTGGTCCATAAACCAGCAGCTTCTGCATGAACTGGGAACTCATTGCAAATGCAGAATTCAAGGTGCTATTCAAGACCTATAGAATTAGAACCTTGATTTTAACATGATTCTCAGATGATTCATATGCACATTAAAGACTGGTAATCACTGATCTAAGACAGTGGCTTTCATGGTTGGCTGTATACGTAAATCACCAAAAACATTTTACAAACTATTTATGTCTAGGTCCCACCTTTGGAAATACTAAGTAGAGTGAACCAGGACTTCTTTCTCACCAGGATAGAGTAATGAAGATTTAATTTAGCTTCCTGCCTTAAAATCAGGAATAAAAACAGACAATACATGAAACAATAATTTTCAGATTGTTTTCTTATCTTTAACTGAGTGACAAGTAACTCTGAAAACTTAGTACATTTATTGTCTCTCAATTTTTGTGGTTCAGAGATCCAGGCATGACTTAACTGGGTCTACTAGATCCTAAGACTGAATCAAGATGTTCCTGATGCTGTGGCTTCATCTGAATGTTCAACTAGGAAACTTCTCAGCTCCCATACATGGTGAGATACAATGAGGGCAGCTGGGCATAGGGGACCTTGGTTACTCATTGGCTCTTGGTCACAGGTACCTTCAGTTCCTCCCATGTAGAGCTCCAAAACATGGCAGCTTGTTCACCAAGGCCAGTACAAGAGAAAATCTGCTAGCAAGTTGGAAATCATAGTCTTCTCTAATCCATTCATGGAAGTGATACGTATCACACCTGTCATACCCTATCAAGTACAGATTCCAGGAGGCAGGGGCTAAGGTTTGGCTATTTATCTTCCCCCAAAGATTTGCTCATGTGTTAAGACCTTGGTCCTCTGTGGTAATGGGGGAAGGTGGACTTTCAAAAGATGATGCCTAGTGAGAGGTCCTCAAGTCACTGAGTGGATACCCTTGGAAGGAACTGGTACAAAAATCCCCAGTACAAAAGAAGTGGTGGATGTACCCTCCAGACGACGGCTACCTTATACTTCAACTGATGCTGTTACACCCAGCGAGAAAGAACCAACCAGAGACCGATATTAAATCTACACAGGAGTTTATTACTGGCTGGGCCCCAAGCCGAGCATTAGACTGGAGCCTCCACTGGGGATTGACAAACATGTTTTATACACCTTTGAGGCCAACAGTTTTTAGGACACTATGGGATAGAATTAGTAAAGCAAGCAAAAGGTACAGAAGCAGAAAGTCCTGCTGTTAGAACATTTGTAAAACAATAGTTGATTAATTGTTATTTCTAAAGAGACTTTCCAAGGGGAGGAGGTTTTTAAGCTTCCTCCTTCTGAGTTCATCTAAAAGGCAGGCAGGTGGGTCAAGCAGCAATATAGAGTCTGTCTTGCTAACTAGGGTCCTTCATTCCCCACTGGTTTTTGTAACTTAATCAAATCTTTGATTTGTGTATTTATCTTTTAGATTTTTTAAAAAACATCTTTTAAAACCTCATAATTTTGTCTTAACACCATCAGTTTAACTGTATCAACCTTCCATCTAACATATTTAGTCAGAGCAGTTATAATGTAAGGTCTCATGAGCAAAAGCAAAAGTAAGATAACTAAGGGACCTGCTACAGCAGAAAGTAGGGTAGTTAACCATGGGGACCAGTCAAATAGATTTTGAAACCAATTTTGATCCTTTTGTTGAGCATATTTAGTCTTTAAATTTTTTCTGACCATAGTTAAGGTATCTCTAATGACACCAGACTGATTAGCATAGAAGCAATAGGGTTTTTGGGGTTTTTTAAGGGCTACACATAACCCTCCTTGTTTTATGAACAGGAGGTCAAGTTCTCTTTGATTTTGTAGGACCATTTTAGCTAGGGAATCAACCTGGTTTTTTAATCTGGAGAGCAAGTCTTTCAGGTGACCCAAATCTCTGGTTACTTGGTGGCGTAGGGCTTTAAAATTTGTGTCCTGAAGGATCAGGGAGGAAGTTCCAATAGCCACTGACCTGGCTATTTTTAATCTCACCAGAATGGGCACTAAAATGGGGGCAGCCTGTTTACTCCTATAGTGTTTAGTGGTTAATCCCAGATGTTCACAGACCCCCTTTTTTTTTTATTATAATACAAGACTTGTGGAACAACATACACGGTGGCACAAAATAAAGTGGCAGATTGGGTAGCCAAGATTGATTTGGGAATGTATTTAGTCAAGTCCTTGGTGCAAGCAAACCAAGCATATCAGGACCAGGTCTCCTGGCTTGAAACCATGGGGATGGAACATCACAAAGGTTTTTTTTTTTGGAGCCTGTTGTTTTGTATCCTGGATCTCACTCTGAAGAATCTGTAAGGCTTGAAGAGACTGAAGTAAATAGACACAAGAACTCTCTGTTATCTGTTTAAGGTTTAACTTGGGGAGGAGTGGTGGTGGCCTCCCATACAGGATTTTAAAAGGGGTAAACTTGTCACATATGGGGTACATCTAACTCTTAACAAGGCTAGAGGAAGAAGATCAGGCCACCTACTGCCAGTTTCTAGAACATATTTAGTCAGGGTTTTTTTAGGGTCCTATCTATCCTTTTTATTTGTCCTGAACTTTGTGGGCAATAGGCACAGTATAACTTTTAATTGATATGTAGTGCCCTTGTCAACAATTTGGATATCTGTGCCATAAAGGTTTTTAAGCTTCCTCCTTCTGAGTTCATCTAAAGGGCAGGCAGGTGGGTCAAGCAGCAATATGGAGTCTGTCTTGCTAACTAGGGTCCTTCAGATGCCAAAAAAATCAAGAAAGGAAATCAAAGACAGTTTGGAAAGGAAGAATAAAAACCACAATACGAAGTAGAAAGAAATAAAAGGCATATATATTAGGAAGAAGTAAAACAGTAGATGTGGAAAATTCTAAAGAACCTAAAGAAAAAGCTACTTCTAAAAATAAAAGACTATAACAAAATTATAGAATGGAAAACAGTATACAAAAATCAATTACAACTGCACAGTAGCACAGTCTTATAATCCTAGCTACTCAGGAGGCTGAGACAGGAGGATCACATTTGAAGCCAGCAAAATAAAAAAATAAAATAAAATAAAAAGGGCTGAGGACATAGCTCAGTGCAAGGCCCTGGATTTAATTCCCAGAACTTCAATTAATTAATTAACTAGTTAATTGATTCATTTTTAAAAATAAAATAAAATAATTTGTAATTCTTTGTGATTCTATATACTATTAGGAATAAATGAAAATTTAAATTTAAAAAGCCAATATAATTTACAATAGCACTAAAAATGAAAAATATATAAATTTAACAGAATGTGTATTTTATTTGTGCACTAAAAGCTATAAAATATTTCAGAAAGTAATTCTAGAATATGTAAAATGGAGAGATATACCATGTTCATGCATTATAATATTCAATTTTCTCCCCAAATTGTTTATAGATTCAATGTAATTCCAAACAAAATCTCAACAGTATTTTTGTAAAACACAAACTTTTTCTAAAACTTATAAGGAAATGCAAATGACCTGGAAAAGATAAAACATTTTGTAATAAATCGAAGTTGGAGGTCTTAACTGAGTTTAAGAGTTACTATAAAGCCATGATAATCAAACATATTTATGTGAGAATAAGCATTTAAATCAATGGACCAGAACAGAGTCTATAAACACATTCACTCATATATGGCCAACTAATTTTCAATAAAAGTACCAAGGTAATTCAGTGGTGAAATAAGCACCTGGAACAATTGAATACTCATAATCAAAGAAATGAACCTTTACCCTTACCTCACATTGCCCATAAAAGTGAGCTCACAGTGGATCATAGCCCTACCTTCATGTAAGAGCTAAAACCATAAAATTTCTCAAAGAAAACATAGGATAAAATACTTATAACCTTAGATTAGGAAAATATTTCTTTAAACATAGGAAAAACTAATCATAAAAGAAAAAAATGTGGCAGGCTGGACTTCATTAAAATTAAAACATGTTCTTTAAAAGGTGCTATTAAGCAAATGAAAAGGCAGCCATAGATTTGGAGAGCATGATTGCCATACATGCATCTGCTAAATGCCTCATATCCAGATTACAGAGAACTATTACAACTCAATATCAAGAAGAAAAACACTAGAACATTTTAAAGAATGGAGCAACTCTGGTTTCTATTCAGATTACAAAAATCTTTCACCTTAAAGAATGGGTAAGATATTCAGATACAAACTCCACCAAAATGGAGGTACAAACAGTACAAGAAAAAGGACATGAAAAGATGCTCATCTCATCAGTCCTTAGAGAAATGCAGATCACAGTGAGATACCACTGGATGCTCATAAGAATGGCTGGTGTGTAAAAGTTTGCCAGGTGTCAACAAGGCTATGGGTCAGCCAGAATTCACACTGCACTGATGGTCAGAACACAAAGTAGTGTGGTCACTTTGGAAACAAGAGTAGTGATTGTGTGTAAAGTTAAACATACACTTGCCACATAACCTGCAATTACCCTTCAGTATTTGTTAAAAAGAAAGGAAAATATATATTCACATAAAGACTTGTTCTCATCTTCATAGCAGCCCTATTCAACCCCAAATCCATCAATAGATTTATGGACAAATAAAGTGTCATATATACAGTGAAATACTACTCAACAATAAAAAGAACAAACTAGCAATATGTGTAACAACATGGGTGAATTTCAAAAGCATTCTGTTATATAAAAAACAAACACAAAAGACCATAATAGGGTTCTATTTATATTACATTTTAGAAAATGCAAAGCTATTGTGACTAAAAGTAGAGCAGTGTTTACTAGAGGCTAGAACAGGGGAAGCAGAGGGATCACAAAAGGGCACAAAATAGCTTTTTGAATTGTTGAAACTATATTATGATTGCAATGTTAAACGACTGTATACTTTTGTTATTATATGTAAGTTATACCTCATTCATTGATAAAATGAATTTAAGTATCCTAGGGAATAGCACAATTATTGGGATTTTAGGATCTTCACCTGAGGATTCCAGTAAGGAGTGGTGATAAAACCCCAAGGAGCCCCATCTCTGATTATTCCAGCTCTTGTATAAGCCTGGCTTTGAGTGTGGGCTGGACCTAGTGACTTGCTCCTAACAAAGAGAAACCAGCAAAAATGGTGGAGGCACATGTATAATTACATATATAGAACACCATACCTGGTATCCAGCTGGCACTGCTGTGTCTTGCTGACTTGCTCTTGCCCTATTGCTTGCCAGCTCATGAAGCAAATTGCCAGATGGTAAGATCCTCATTAAGAAGCCACATAGTAAGGGACTATGGGAGCCACCAGCCCAAAGGTTGAGAGGAACTAAGACCTCAGACCAACAACCCATGAGAAACTAAATTCTGCCGGCAATCACAGGGATGGTGTCCTTCCCAGAGTCTTAATTGATTAGAATCTTGTGAAAGACCCCAAGCAAGAGCATCTAGTCAAGCTGCAGTTCGATTCTTGACCCAAAAACCTGGGAGGTAAAAGATGGTGTTTAAAGCTACCAAGTTTCAGGGAAATTTGCTGTGTAGCAATAGATAACTAATAGCAGCCAAGGTGAATAACTGCTGATATAAGTATAATTTGTGAGAAGAGACATTCTCTTTCTTTTATCATAACTAGGAGAATGAGTTTTATAAAATGATAACTGCTGTCAAAGGACTTGAAGCCACATAGAATCCATTGGAAGAAAGGATGCTGCAGGGCCCCAGGCCTCAGAAACTCAGCAACTAGGTGAGGATTAGGATGAAGGACACTGCTATTGTATCCACAACTTGAGTTTTCCTAGGGCAATAGGTTTCTTGAAATTAAAAATATAATTATTATTTTTATCATATATCCATAGGAGCTGTCTTAGCTTTTCTACATGTAAAAACCCAGCTTAAACCCAAGTAAAGCCTAAATGAAAATAAACTGTTGTTCCATCCATTAATTAAATATAAGATGAATTTTACTTAACTCTGAACTGAATCAATTTGTATAAATCTGACCATGTTCTGGAATTCACATATTTTAAAAAATTAATTACTAAAACCAAAACCCTGTAACATCACCATGTTCTTCCAACTTAATAAGATGTAGATGTCATGTTTTGCTGCCTTAGAGAAGGGCGCTCGGGATCCCAAGCATCACAGATATGCCTTGGCAAGCCCTGATTAGGAGGCTCAGCCTCCTTGGGGTCCGTGTCCTAAGAGTGAATCAATCAGGAGCCACAGATTCACAATCTGTGTCTAAGCTTCCAAAGAAGGGCCTAGAAGAAACAGGGCCTTGAGCACAGTTATGGACAAATTAGAGGGACTGGAATTAGGATCCATGAGGGAATCTTTAAAAGGGTTGGAGGTAATTTTGCATGAAAAAGAATAAGATAAAGAGTGACTAGCTGTCTTCAAATAAATTAGAATGATTACTGAGATATAATTAACAGTATTGCTCATTCCCTATACACAAGATAGAAACAAGAAGAAATGAGTTTAAACTGCCACAGTGACATTTGGTTACAATGAAGTAGAATTTATTGACCAGGAGAGTGATTAAGCACAGAGAAAAGTCCAGGTCCACAAAACATTTCAAGTGAAGCTCTGTCTTCCTGACAACAAAACATCTGGTGAGAGTGAAAATTTTAGCCAGCTGACTGTTCAAAGTCATGTGGATAAAACATCTGTATGATAAGTGGATTTTTTAATGGATTAATTGAACCAAGTAAATGTTTTGTGTCTTTTGGGAAATTTCACCTAAGTAATGAAAAGGAGTCATATTCTGTCTTGCATTATTTTGGAGTGATTTATATTATATAATTAGAATAACAATCTCCATCTGACAGTGGACTCATTCCTCTGGGCTCCTAGAGCAGTCAGAGCTCCATCTAATTAGTCGTCTTTACAGTGAGATTATAGCAAGATTTACATAGAATTACTCTATGTCTTGACTCCTCGGTGAATCACTGTTTTCAACCACCTATACACCAAGCTGTGAAAGAGTTTATAGAAACCCAAAGCAACCTGATTGGTTTTTTTAGAACTGAAAATGAAGGTATTAAGGTTTTCCTATTTCAAACTTGTTGCCTTTTGAATTCAGGCAAGAAAGGGTTTACTCACTGGTGTTTTAGGGAATATGAAAATGAAGATGAAATGAAGTTGGAGGATTATCATACATCTGAAAGCTATTTTCCCAGAAAGCTAGTGACCAGATGGTTACAGCAATGGTTCTCCAAGCGTGTTTCTCAGACCCAGTATCAGCATCCCCTGGGAACTTGCTGGAAAAGCAAATTCTTGGCTTCCTCCCAAGACCCAAGACTAAATCAGAAACTCTGGGGGTGGGGCCAACAATCTGTGTTTTAATAAGTCCTCCAGGTAATTCTGATCTGCACAAAGGTTGGACAGCCTCAGGATTAAAGGATAGACTTGTAATTATTCCCAGCTGAGTTTTAGTATCTGTCTGCTTTGTAACAGGTAGTCCTTATGGTTCTCTAACTCCATGAACTGAGATGCACAGGAGTTAGTCAGGTTGTCAAGATGACAGAAAGAGACATGGAAGATGGGGGTGTGGCACAATATCTAGATAGTAAGCATTGTGACATGTATTCAATATACAGTGGACCCTTGACTTACGAACTCAATTGGTTCCCAAGGGGTGGTTGTAACTCAAGTTGGTTGTAAGTCAATACAGCTGAAATATGGATGTTTATCTGGGTACATGCTATAGATAACAAGAGGCAGATGAATCTTCCATCGATCTAATTAGCCCAAGTTGTTTGTATGTCAGGCCAGTCGTGACTTGAGAGTCCACTATACACTGATTGAAAAAATAGAAACTTTACATATTATGGAATCTACAATTATTTGTTGATATTTAATTTAATTTACTCTTTCTACCTGATGAGCTAGTTTTGATCCCCAAAGAAATGAGGTGGCCCAGAAGCAGAAAGGTTCTGGGTTCACTAAAACAAAGTTAAATGAAATGTAACAAATGAAAAACCTGAAATGAGACTTGGAACACAAGAAGCTGCTTCAGGATCTAGAAAGCAAAGTGGAGCCTAATGCTGGGGTGGAGCTGTTCTTTCCCAGGCTTATTAAAGGCCACACTGAAGTCTGGGCCCTCACAGGGGAAGCAGCAGTGAAAATAGTGGTAAGAGCACTAGAGAGACCTAGAGAGCTGCTGTGATTTAAATCTGACCTCATCCTCTTAGCTATAAGTCAGTAAGACCTGGGACAATTAGGTTACAAATATAAAATAAAACACCAGTAAACTAACAGGAGAAGTGAAAAAGCCTGTTACCCAAGTTCTGTTCCTAATGTTGTGGAGAGAATAATTTAGCTACAGCAAGCCTGGTCTAGGTACTTTCTTTTTTGTTGTTGTTGTTGTTGTTTTTTGTTGTTGTTGTTTTTGTACCAGGGATCAAACTTGGGACCTTCTGCTTGCAAGGCAGGGGGCAGAACCACTGAGCTAAATCCCTGGCCCTCTAGGTACTTTCATATTTGAAGTACTCTAGTGATTGTGATGCCCAGTACCCAGCTGTCTGTTGACGTAGTTGGTTTGGTAAATAGGCACCCCTAGAAAATCAATTCCTATAAAATTTTTTACACAGAGAAAACTTCAATATCTTCTATCATTAGAATCAGACAGGCTGGTTGCCCACCAGCCACCAGCGCAGCCACGTGGGCAGAGCAGCCTGGGGCTGACTGGAGCTCCACTCAGGCTGGCTCATGATGCCCACTTGCAAACAGGTGACGGTGAGAACCCACCACCACGCCCATTAGCCACCAGCATATCTGCAAATGTGCCTGCAACAACAGTTCCCACCCTCGCCTCCCCCTCCCAACTCTGGTCTCTTGGTTGTGCAGCTACCTGGTCCCACACTACAGAGGCACAGAGGGGCAAAAAGGCCATTGTCCTGAGCTGCAGAAGCGAACAACAGAAAGAGGGCCTCTCTCAGGCTCCCTGATGAAAACTGAAGCCCATTGGAAAAGGGAAGAGAATCTCTGCAATAAAGGCACACCAGACCACTGTACTTGGTAAGTTGGAGAGATCATCACCTCCCATCAGAACCTGGACTATCTTCAAAGGAAAGGCAGCTGGACCCTTCAACAGAACCTTGCAGAGTTCAACCCTGCTGGAGGACAGGGAGGTCAACTTGGGACTTGCAGCCAAAAATCTGCCTGAATCTCACAGGTCTGTGACTGGCTTACTGAGAATCATTGACTTATAATTGCACACTGCTGCCCACATTGTCTATTGTGACAGCAGAGACATACCCTGAAGGAGGCCCTTCATTTTTATCTTTTATTTGTTATTTTCAAATTAACACTATTTTTTTGCTCTTATTTTTAATTTTTTTCTTTTTCTACTCTTTTAAATTTTTTTTCTTTTTTTGTTTCTTTTCTCTTTTCTTCCTCTCTCTCTCTCCCTCATTCCTTTGCTGTCCCACACTGTTCTTCATCTCCCTTTGTGTTCCTGTTCTGGCCCTAATTCATATTTCATCTTTATTTTTCTTTTCTTCTCTTTCCTTCTCTCACCTATGTCCTCTGGCCTCACTGCTAACCTTCCCCTATCCTTCTACCTACCTATCCCTCCCTCCCCAACTCCTTCTAACTACCCATCCTGAAGGGTAAAGTTGCTAGATTGAAGAGTTTATTCACTATAAACATAGGTTGAGCTGGTCCTCAATTTTGATTTAATTCACAAAGTTAAAGGTGATAGATTAATAACTACCATAAATTGTCATTTTTCAAAACTGTGCTTGATGCTATGGTATTGCTGATTGTATCACCTGGGCTAAGGTGTTGTGATTGATCTAATCAGTTGTCCTTTCTGGTATGATGAAAATGAGATAGCCTCAGAGTCATTAGAGACTCAAAACTTAAAGACCAGTTATAACTGGTCTATACCTGATTGCTTCTGAGAAGCAATCATTCCATAAGGGTTCTAAATACATCTACAAAGATACTTAAAATAAGCAACTTCAAAGTATCAACCCAGGAACTAAACCAAGGACAGTACCAAAAACAAAAATGAGAGGACATTTAAGTAAGGCACAAACTCAGACTTCCACCACACCAAAGGCAAATTCTGGGGGAAACAAGGTGGAAAAGTCTGATAATCAACCACCCAGACACCCTGAACTGGTAGCACAGGAAGTAGCAAGACAGATGAATGAGGCTCTAGAAAAATTCAAAGCAGAAAAAATCTCCCAGATAACTACAGAGATTGTGAGCAGAGTGAAAGACATGATTTGACATTCTAGAGCAGAAACAGAGAAAAAAAGTAGATGAGCTCAGAAACATGCTGGAAGCAATGAGTGCCCAGCATAAGAAAGAAATGGAATCCATGAAACAGATTCAGATTCAAATAGATATACAGGAGATTAAAAACTCCATTGAAAGCATGCACAGCATATTAAGGGAATCTGAAGATAAAATATCAGATATAGAAGACAGGATTGCTGTTAAGAACCATGAAAACAGAGATTTCTTAAAAATATTAAGGAAACACGAGAAATCAATCCAGAAGCTGCTAGATGATGCAAAGAAGGATAACATAAGATTGATAGGAGTCCATGAAAAAACAAGAGAAAGTACAATTGATATTTTTTAAAAAACTGTTCACAGAAGTAATAGTAGAAAACTTCCCAGACAGAGGTGGGGAATTGGACATACAGATAAGTGAGGAATATAGAATTCCAGTTAGCCATGAAAAGAGACTATATCTAGACATATAATAGTCAAGATCCCAGAAAACCAACAGAAGAACAAAATCCTATAGGAAGATAGAGAAAAGAAACAAATCACCTATAAAGGAAAGCCCATCACAATCA
>NW_004624815.1:3254001-3279885 GCF_000247695.1 Heterocephalus glaber
AGAAAATGTGTTTTTTTAAATAAAATGGAGTACTACTCAGCCATAAAGAATGAGAAACTAGAGACATTTATAGCTAAATGGATGCACATTGAGATGATACTCTTAAGTGAAATAAATAGGACACATGTGTAAATACAGAATAGTTTCTCTAGTGTGAGAAACTGAAAATGTAAATAAGGACTAAAAGATATATTTGATAATTTGAAATAGCAAGAAAAGGTGGAAAGGGGAGGGGAAAGTGGGAGGGGTAGGGGAAAAGAAAGAAGGGAATAGAATTTATAAGAGAAAAAGAAACAATGGAAACAAAGTCTTTGCAGATAGGGAGGGGTTGAGGGGTTGAAGGCAGGACAGGGGAATGGGGAAAAAATAAAAACCAAGATGGATTATATAAAGTGCAAATTTCCAATGATGAATGTCATTATATTTTATACCTTAAATGTACCAATAAAATTAATTTTTTTAAAAAGTTATCTAGGTTATGATAAAGACCATACAAAATTTATCCAAGCATATGAGCAAGGACCAGGAAGGAACATGTACAATTAAAAATTGCTGATGTTAAAGCAATAAGAGTTTGGGTCACTTTTTAAAAATCTATATTTTTGTAATAATATTTGTGCAACAAACATTAGAATAGGTCAAATGGACAAGTAATATGGGGGCAAGAGTACTTGTTTACAAAGAACATGGGGATTTGACTGACTGTGAGCTCACGATAAGCCAAGTGACAGTCATGTGAGTACTTCTAAACAGAACTTGGGAAAGCAGATTTCATTCATGGGCATATATTGCCAATCCAACAAAATTAGAAGTCCCAAACACAGGCAGTAGCCCATCCACATCTGGAATACACTGTGTAGCTCCAGGTGATCCCCTTGGGGAAAGATGTTGATAAACTATAAAACAGTAATACAGTACAAGGAAAACTAGAAGCCTGGAAAAGATCTGAAAAGAACAACAAATTATTTTGAAGAGAAAGTTTGGAATTTTAAGTTAGAGAAGAAAAGGCTTAGGATGTGTACACCTGTATGACTGCCATTGAGAAGTATATTTGGTCTTTGTAAATTTTCTGGGAAGAATTAGAACAAAAGAATAGAAACTTTAGGGAAGCATTTTTCTAACTAGATATAAGGAGGAACTTCCTAATAAGAATTAAACAATATTGCAATGAACTCTTATAAAAGATAGTGACCTTCTCATGGGGGAACGTGTTCAGATGACAAGAGGGCTAACATTTCTTGGGAAGACACATTGAACCCTTACGACATGTTTCTATCAAATTTGGGAATGTGAGAAATTCTATTTGGTTCTTACAATCCTTCAGGCTTTGGCGTGAGACAATCCCTTTTCTTACATATCTTCATTCTGCTTAGAGACAGGAAATACAATTAGACTAAAGCCAGATGACAAGAAGTAGAGTTTGTCATTTCCCATTGGATTGTATAGGTATAGCCTCTGAGGTTAGCTTAAAATTCCATTGCTCAGCAGCAATTTGATTACTCTCAACCTAATTGCTTTTGGCCACACTGTAATTACTTCCTTGACCTTTAGTGTAATCACTAAGAAAAGAGGCAAAAGAATTAATTTTTGTGAAGCATTGACTATGGACCAGGTGCCATATATATGCCATGATATATGCATAATTTTATTTAACTCTATAGCCCTATGAGGGAAGAATCACTATCCCCATTTTACACTTACACAAAGGTTTGATTACAATTGAGCAAACATACTCAAAGTCTAGCAAGAGCCAGAGCTGTGCTTCAGACCATAAGGCTGATTTCCCTAGAAGCTCTTCTTGGCCATACCACTGACTCAGCTTTCTCCAAATTGAATTATTATTGCAGTGAAATTCAATCAGAAGTAACTATAATCCTGTCTCTGTGCAAGACCCTTCCCATATATTTATTAATTTTATGTTTAGAAATTGAGCTCATTTTTATTAGAAGACCTAAGTCTGCTTGTTCTTTGAATGAAAACTTTCTAACAGTAACTTGTTTCTGGGATCACTGGTTTCATAGCTGTGGCAGAAAGAAAAATGACTCCCAAAGATGTCCATGTGGTGTGATAAAAGGGACTTTTCAGGTGTGATTAAGTTCATTAGTTTGAGATGGGGAGATTATTCTAGATTATCCAGATGGACCAAATGTGATAACAGTGGTCCTTAGAAGTAGTCAGAAGTGTCAGTGTCAGAGGAGATGTGACAGTGGAAGCAGAGGTCAGAGAAAGAAGTTTGAAGAAGCTACACTACTGACTCTGAACTTGAGTAGACATTTTCAAGCACAGAATGCAGGTGACCTCTAGAAATTGGAAAAAGCAAGGAAACAAGTTCTCCAGATGAACTCAGATCTTTAGATACCTGTACTGTACTTTTAGGTCATCTAATTTTCAGGAATAAGATAATGTTTTTTTTCTAATTAGTACATGTTTGTAGTTCATGCAGTTCACAATCATCTTGGGAAGTGGTTACATGTACATATTACAGCTTGTTTTTTTCAAATCCCTTCTCCTTTTCTCCCCGCCCCCTCCTCCTTTGGCTACCCAATCCCCTTTTTTCATATCTATTAATACTGTTTGTTTTAGCACATGTTACAGCTTATAACATTTACATTGATTAGGATTATTAGGTTCCTGTACATGGCATATCTTTGTTTCTCTCATTTCCCCTTCCCCTCCGAAGATGGTGTTTTAAGCCATGAAGTTTGTGGTGATTTGTTGCAGTAGCAACAGGAAATTAATACAAAAGCCTTGAATATTCTCTCCATTTGAATAAATTACCTATTGAAAACACCTTAAGATTTGTGCTAATGGAGAGGCCAGGAGCTTCCTTCATCCCTGCCTGCTGATGACAGAAATAAGCCATGACTGAGCATTGCTGGCAAGGCTAGCACCTAGGCTGCAAAGAAAGAAAAAAACAGGGAGAAGGAATGAGGGAGAAAAGCAAGAAAGGAGGGAGGTGGAATCAAGAGAAAAGAGCAGATAAAAAAGTAAATCTGGAGGTGACAAAGAATATTTAGATGACAATGAGCAGTACCTTACTACTAACTGTTGTCACTAAGAATGACATATTTCTAGGAAGTCTATTCCTTAATCAACTTACATCAATAATATTTCTCCAGTGCAGTACCCACAAAGAGAGTTAATTTGATTCAAATTGTTGAAAGAGGGGGATTTAATTTGTTTCTAAACCACTTGAATTCACTTGAGCCTTTTTTCTGATCACATTCACAGCCCAAGAGGGAGGTCAGAAAGCCATGCTAATGGCAGGGATGGCCTTGAGGTCCGAAGAGAAGAGAGCAACACTCTTTATTAAAGCAGACACCTGTGAAGTACACGGTCTTTCTGCCTGGTCTTTATCGATAAGCAGCACTCAAGCTGCAAGCCTGGTAGCAAGAGCCTGATTCTATACTGCTCAGCTCCTCCAAAGAGCTCCTCAGAGCCAGGCCCTGAAGAGCAGGCCTGCGTGGGGATTATTCATGTACTCTCAGGCCCTATGCAGCTCTAAGCATCTGCTGAAACAAATTGATTTCTACTTAGGTGCTCTGTAAGATTAGAATGATTGTCTTCCCATAAGGCTTGCTCACTTATCTAAGCCAAGGTATAACCTGCTTTGAACTGATACCACCAGCAGCTGTGCAAAATGCTGCCCCACATTCTACATGATCAATGCATCTGTCAAACTGGCTAAGACAATTTTTGAATTCTGAGAAACCATGGCAGTTTACTGGGTGTGAAATCCCAATAGGTTTATTTTTAAATAAAGTTTAAAGATTATTTAGTATAATGCATTAACTGGAAGTCAGCTTAGGTACTGTATTATCTAGTTCTGTGGCTTTAACTAAATTACTTCACCTCTCTGCACCTTAGTTTCCTCGCCTGGAGTATCTCTTGGGAACTGCCTGGGCTGAGGTTCTTTAAGCCTAAGGAAATGCAGTAGCTTTATTCTCTATTTGCATTTCACTGGGGCCTGCCTCCATCCCCTTGGTTAGGTGATAAGGTTTTCTGAGTTACCTGATGTGAAACCTTTCTTCAATGTCAGGAAACGTATCTTCTCTGACTTTGAAATACAGCTGATTTTCCTTTGCCCTCTTTCATTTATTCTCTATTTAAAATGGGCTTATAATTGCTGTAAAGCCAAAAGTCATCAATTGTGATCCCCCCTTGGTCACATGATAGCAACAAAGAGAAAAGAGAAGGGAGATAAAAGAGGAGAGGCGGAGAAGAGGATAGGAGGGGAGGGGAGGGGAGAGAAATAAAAGGCAAGGCAAGACGTCAGAGCAGAATAGCTGGAGAATCAGCCCCCAACAATCATTAACAAAGAAAGCATCCATCTGTGCATTTCTGATCCCTCCTTTAAGCATTAGTTCTTTCCCTCATTGCATACGCAGTGAAGGCCTCTCAGGTTCCGGGCCTTATTCTCCACATGACCATGCAGCAGTGAACAAAATAGAGAATGTTCCTGCCTTAAGGAGTCACATTCTAGTGGGGAAACAGCACAATAATGCTTAGTGCAAGGATAGAGGAGGCTAAGAAAGGAAGGAGAGGGTGTGGATAGCATGCAGGGCAGATGCAGAAGTAGTAAGATCCCATCCTTGTGTCTTAAATAATTTTAATTTGGATGAAGAGACTGAATACCACAAGTCAATGTTTATGGGACCACACAAAATAGTTTATATGTTTGGGTTAAGTGCAAAAGGGATTTGGGGATGTACAGGGGAGCTATAGAAATTTGGGACCAGGGAAAGGCAGAGAATAGAGCTCCTATCCGAAGGTGGATCAGAGACAGGGTACATTGAAATAAAGAGGCAGCTTCCATGACAGTTTCCTGAGCTCAGGAGTTTTGCCCATGCACTCAGGAGCTTTTTGAGCCAGGGCTTCTGCCGCTGAGCTGAGTTCTAAGAGGAAGCTGCATTTCTTTCTTTTTTGGGGGGAGGGTACCAAGAATGGAACTCGGGACCTTGAGCTTTCAAGACAGGCAGCAGCAGCACTGAGCTAAATCTACCTGTCCCAACGAAACTGCATTTCTGCTTCTTCTTCCCTAACATGCCTGACCCCACATCTCCCAGAGGACCATGGAAGGACTGATGAGGAAATGTCTACTCTAGGGGTTAGCGTTCCACACTCTTCTAGTAGAATGCAAATTAACCAGGTAAAGTCACATGGTCTAGAATAGAAATCCTGGAAATACAGTATTCTAAACACAACCCAGGATCCATAATCTTCCCCACATCAGAGGGCTCTAAGTACAAATGATGTGGCAGGTTTTCCTATCTTTCCTTACCACATGTAATACTCTAACCTTTGGTCATGGTATGTGGGTTTGGGTACTTAGTGTGGAAAAAATACAGCTGACGTTTTGTAAGCCATGGAATGGTGTTCCAAATTAAATCAGAACATATATATATCAATTATACTCATTTCTTTGGCTCTAAATTTGGCCAAGTGATGTCAATACTTAGTTTGCCATAAGGCTAGTTCCATCTGTCTATGCAATATGGAATGTCAGGGACCTAAAGGAGCAGTGGAAACCAGGAGATAAAGTACAGGAGAGCAAGACAAAAACTTTCACTCCCGATAGTGACTCAACAAGTCTCTCTCTCTCTCTCTCTCTCACACACACACACACACACACTTATATTCATCCTTTCCCAGAGAGCCTCTTGTAGAGCCATGACGAGTTAAATAAAACTTGTAGGTGCTTTCAAAACATCTCTCCAATACAAAATTCTAGAGCAATGCTGAAGAATACTCAAATTACATGCCCCAACTTCTCTCTGAAGGGTTGCCCAGTGAATTTGAGGCCTTACAAGGTTTTGCTGATAGTGGTAGCTTTAACATGGAAAACCAATGCCTCCCCAAAAGGAATGCTTTTTTTCCTAATAATAAAGCTTCCTTTTTGCATATTTAGAAAATGTTACAAAATTTATAAATCAGTATCACCCATAATCCCAACGTCCTGAAATAGCATCAGGTAATTCAATAGTCTCCCATATTTTTGACAGCACATGTGTTTAGGTTTTTAACAAACTTAAGATTCTATTTCTTGTAACTGGCTTCCCCCCCCCCCCTGTAATTCCAATTACATAGAAGTTACATGTGGGGTGACTGGTTCTTGGAAAGATCAACCTCCTGGAATGTATTTTCCAATGTTAATTTAATGATGCCCATGGGAACTGAGAGAAACTGAGGTAGCCATAGAACAAGCATCGCATAGGTCCTGACTGTCATATAGAATTCCCTTCTGCATAAATACAGGCCTGGGCTGGAACAGAAAGCACACAGTTTGGCTGAGGAAAGCCATCAGTCTTTGCTCATTCCCTTCTATTTCAACCTAATCTATCATCCCAACAAGCTATGGAACTTGTGAGCAGGAAGGATGGCAAAAAGCTATTTTTACAAGTTAGAAAAGTATGGCCAAAAAATGTGCAGAACTTGTCTAGTCATTACATAAACTGAGTCCTTTGTAGGGATTCAACTTTTCAGTCATTCCCTTAGCACATTTCCCTTAGCACTTACTAATTCCTTAATGAAAATGTTCCTTTTATAAACAATATATTATCTCTCCTTGACTTTAATTTCTGTAAATACTTAAAATGATTACTTGTTTTCAGGCTTAGAGTGAGGAACATGGATGTAGGGGAAATCAACTGTATTTTAAAAGTCTTATTTCCTAAATCGGAATACATGTTTAAATACCATATTGTTTCTTTGGTCAAGAAACTGAAAGGGTAAATGAGGACCAAAATGTATAATAGATATTGGGAAACAAGAAGAAAATGTTCAAGTAGAAAGGGGAACAAGAGAGGAGGACAGGACAAAGGAAGGAAGGAAAAAGAAAAAATAGAGAATAGAAGGGAAAAATTGAAAAAATGCACATAAGACAGAAAGAAAGACAGTTTTGTGGGAAAATAGGAAATAGGACTTTTTCAAAAAATTAATTTTATTGGTATATTTTAGGTAGACATAATGATCACATTCATCATAGGGAATTTATTTATTTATTTATTTATTTTATTGGTACCGGGGATCGAACTCAGAATCTTGTGCTTTCGAGGCAGGCACCAGAATCACTGAGGTAAATTCCTGGCCTCAACATAGGGAATTTATACCTGCACATAATGTATCTTTTTTTTTTTTAGTTCTTTTATTGGTACATTTTAGGTATACAATTCGTTTACGTTTATCATTGGGTGTTTGTACCTGTATGTGATGTATCTTGGTTCTTATTTTTTTCCCCATTACCTGTGCGCCCTGCACCCCCTCCACCCTTCCCTATTTACATAGATTTCATTTCAATTTTTTTTTTCTTTTGTCATAGTTTTTCCTTTCCCTCTTTTCCTTTCCCCTTCCCCTCCCTTCACTCCTTTGTCTTTGGACCTTTTTTCCTATTTCAAATTATCAATTATTCATTTTAATCATTTTAACCCTGGTTTACACTCTCAGTTTCTCACACTAGAGAAACTATTCAGTATTTACACATGTGTTCTATTTATTTCACTTAAGAGTATGGCCTCGATATGCATCCATTTAGCTATAAATGACTCTAGTTTTTCATTCTTTATGGCTGAGTAGTACTCCATTTTATTAAAAAAACACATTTTCTTTATCCAGTTTCTAGTTGATGGGCACTAGGACTGCTTCCAAGCTTTAGCTATTACAAACTGTGGCGCTATGAACATGGGTGCACATATATCATTGTGGTATGATTCTTTTAATTCTTTTGAGAAGTTACCCAGTAGGGGAATAGCTGGGTCAAATAGAACCTCTAGTCCTAGTTCTTTGAGGTATCTCCATACTGACTTCCACAGTGGTTGCACCAGTCTACACTCCCACCAACAATGGAGAAGGTTTACTTTCTCCCCACAACCCCACCAGCATTTATTTGTTGATTTCTCGATAGCAGCCATTCTTTCTGGGATGAGGTAGAAACTCAGTGTAGTTTTCATCTGCATCTCTCGAATGATGAGTGATGTTGAACATTTTTTCATATATTTGTTTGCTGCTTTTACTTCTTTGTCTGAGAAATATCTGTTCATTTCAGATGCCCAGTTTTGAATTGGGTCTTTGAATTTGGGGGATCTGATTTTTTTCAATTCTTTATATATTCTAGATAGTAGTTCTTTGTCTGAGGTACAGTTGCTAAAAATTTTTTCCCACATTGTAGGTTTTCTGTTAGCTCTGTTGGTGGTTTCTTTTGTAGTGCAGAAGCTTTTTAATATGATGAGATCCCAGTTGTTGATTCTTTCTGCTAGTTCCCGTGCTGCTGAGGTTTTGTTCATGAAGTCTTTTCTTATGCCAATGTCTTCAAGAGTTCTACCTAACTTATTTTCCAGCAAGTTTAGTTTTTATGTCTTAATATTCAGATCTTTAACCCATTTAGATCTTAGTTTAGTGCATGGTGATAGATATGGGTCTAGTTTTAACCTCTGAAACATTGAAATCCAGTTTTTCCAACACCATTTATTAAATAGGCTATCTTTCCTCCAATGAGGGTGGTTGGCTCCTTTGTCAAAGATGAGGTGGCTGAGCATGTCTGGAGTTGTTTCTGTATCTTCTAATCTATTCCACTGATCTTCAGGTCAGTTCCTTTGCCAGTACCATGCTGATTTTATCACAGTACCTTTGTAGTATAGTTTCAAGTTGGGGATTGTGATACCCCCAGCCATGTCTCTGTTGCTTAGGGTATCTTGATTCTTCTTTTTCCCCAGTCCTCTCCCCTCTCTTCAACCCCTCTTCTTCTCACTTACAAAAGCTTTGTTCCTATCTTTCACATCTTATCTTTCCTTTTTATTAGTATACATTTGGGATACATAATGAATACATTCATTGTTGAGAAGCAGTACATACACATATAGTATCTCTCTGACTTATCTTTCTAAGTGAACCCCATTACTATTTGATTCCTTTAAAACTGGACTCTCTGTGAAGCAAATAAAGCCAACGTTGCAGCCCTTTTCTTGAACTTCAAGAACTATTGTAATAAAATAGTTGCAACTCCTCTCTGCCCAGAGTATCCCCTGTACAGATGAGCTTTGCTTGCAATTCTGCTTAGAGTAACTTTAGAGTCTATTCTGCTGTGAATGAGAAAACACATCAAAGCTATGTTTGAATCTCTGATGGAAACACTTTAAATTTTTAATGGTCAATCTAAATGAAAGTCCTCTTACCATCAGACTTCAGCTTTGAACTAACAGTGCCAGCACTAGAGTTGTTAGAGTTTAGGATGCTTTTAACAAGCCTTCTATACAAGCACCAGCAGCAGGAAGACATTGCATCTGGAATGATCTGTGACAATTATATCCAACAGAGTGTACAAAAAGTTGATGAGTGCCCTTATTTCTTGTCTAATTACACAGTGTGGATTTCATTTTATTAACTCATCATTAAAATTAACAGAAAAGTTAATAAAAGAAAAATAAATAAATCTGGACTTTTTCCCAACTAAAAAAGTTCCTACCTGTGCTGCTTAAGCCACCAAAGTGCTCGGCAGTATTTTCCCTACTGAACACTCCAGTCAGAGTGGTGTGCTGTTATACTAGTCTCTGGGTGGGTAGGGATCTTCAAATTGTAGCATTTGCCAATTTTTGTTATGTAAATACTACCCCTCTCAAGACTTTGGTTGCTTTTCAAGCTACCAGCATGATGTCAGTAACATGGAGTTGGAATGAGATGCATGTAGTCAGCTCCTATGTGACTGGAACTCTTTGGAGAAATATACTCATCCTCCACCAGGGAACTGCAGGTGTAAGCCTTTGTAATGTCATACACTACAGAGCTCCAGGTGCCCCTAAAATAATCTTTGGCTAAATGTGCATAAGTCCTGGAATTGTTCCAGACCCAGGGCAAGGTTCCAAGCACCTTAAGAATAACACATTTTATAGGGTGCTCCTAGGGAGCTTTGCAACTCAAACTGTGGGCTGAGGATCTGCAGCATTGACCACACCTGACAGCTTGTCAGAATCTCAGGTCCTCCCAGACTCAATGAACTGCAATCTGCCTTTTAACAAGATTCCCAGCTGGAGAACCTCCAATGTAGTAAATCCCATCCAATCTCAGAGCTATGATGCAAATTAAGACGCATTAACAGCACTGGATATTCTATAATTACCCATAGTAGATATTAAACAGAATTTGATACTGATCTGAAATTGCAGATGAAAATGTACCTCCTGAGATTTAAAAAAGTATAAAACAAACTGGTTAGGACAGGGGAGTGTTAGGATCCCAAAATTGCTAAAGGAAGAAGTTTTTATTTGAGTTGGGGGATATTTTTTTCCCAGTAAGAGCCTCAGACTCAGAGAAAATGATGTATTTATCAGAGAACCACTTTGTCTGATTTTATCTACTTGGTTTTAATTATATTTAAAATATTGTATTGGTTTATTTTAATGAGTAAAAAGGAATGAAATGCTTTTCTGTGTTATATCTAACTGCTAAATAAAATTCCACTGCATGTACATGCTGTGTTATCACGTTCCACTTCTCTTTTAAAAGACACATAGAGTATTTCCCATTCCTTGCTACCTCCAACAATACTCCCATGGAGATCTGCATATATTCCCTCTCTTGGATCAGTTGGAGAGTTAGTCTGGTGTACCTCCAAGAGGGGATCCCAGGGGTTGTAGGTTAAGTACATGCAATTTAATTGAATACTTTCAGATAATACTTCAGAATGGCTACACCAACGTACATTCCCACCAAGGCATTCCACTTCCCCACTTTTGTTTCTATTATCTAACTTTTGAATTTTTGCCAATCTGATGGATGTAAAATGTCTTCTCATGCTTCTTTTCATTTACATTTTTTCTAATGTAACATCAGCATCTCCTCATATTAGCCATTAAGTTTTTCCCTTTGGGGAAGTACCTACACATATCCATTGATGTTTTTCCATTGGATTCTGGTCTTTCTCATGTTCATTAAGAGGAATTTGCTTTTCCACTCATTCATTTAACAAATTTTTATTGTGCACCTACCATGTATTAGGTATCAGTAATTCAGCCAATTCAGTAAAATGAATGAAACAAACAAAAAGCCCTGATCTCACAGATTTTGAACTTATTAGGAGAAAGAACATGAACAAATAACCATATAATGCAATGTTAGGCTTTAGTAAGTGCTGTGAATAAAAATAAAGTTAAAGGGAAAACTAAAGTACAAAGGGGCAGCTACTTTGGATAGTTAGAGAAGTCCTCTGTGAGGCAATAATATTTGAGTGGAGATCTAAATAACACATAAGTTGTGTGTACTGTGGATTAGTCATTTGTCCTTTCTAATTGCTGTAAATATCTCTTTACAGAAGGTTGGTCATCTGTTAACTTTATTTATAGTTTCCTTTGTAGTTCAGAAATCTTTAATATTGATGCAAACCCATTCTTTTATGATTTGTGCATTTTGAGTATTGTTTAATAAATCAATATACAAGGTTACAAAGATATTCTCCCCCATTTTCCCCATTAACTTTGCATTTTATTTTTTAATTAATTTTTACTCCACTTAATGAGGAATATCAGTTTTATTTTTTCACATGAAAGCCATTTGTCCCAGCATAATTTACTGAACCATCTTTGCTTTTACATTGATTTAAGATATCACCTCATAATATACCAAGTTTTCAAGTACTCATGAGTCTTCCAGTGGGATTTTTTGTTTTTATTGTTGTTTCATTGGTTCATCTGCCCATCTCTAACAAGCTCCACTCTTTTCTCTTGTACTATGGCTTTGCAATGTAAACTGTGTTTTGCAAAGTAGATAAATTATTTCTGAAAAACTAAGTTGTCTAGAGGAAAAACTATGACTTACTCATCTTTGTGTTGTCCATAGAACTATGTATACCTTTGCATGTTTAGATATAAATATGGCCCCACAGTATCATGTACTCAGAAGTGGGGCTTTGGGAAGGTGATTGGATTATGGGTGTGCTATAGCAGACTTACCTTTAGGAGGTGGGCTTGCTTGGAGGTGGTTCACTGGAGGAATGATCTAGAAGGGTATGGTTTTTTAACCAGCTCCTCCCTTCTCTCTCTGTTCCCTGCCATAGGTTGAGTACCTTTTCCTCTGCCACATCCTTCTGCCATACCTTTCTGTCTTGGAGCCAGCCAAGCATGGACAAAAACTTTGAGTCAAAATAAACCTCTCCTTTAAGTGGTGAGTGTTGGATATTTTGTCTCAGTAACTGGATGGTGATTGAGACAACTATTTTATAGCCATGAGCTGTTCCATATTTTCAAAGTGCATCAAGATAAACTGTATTCTTCAAATATAGATATTCACTTGGTTGTAAGCATCATATATAGTCCTTTTCATTTGTAATAATTAATTTTAATACTTTGAAAATAGAACTCCTGTTTCTGTTAATGGTAGGCTGGGTAATCTGGCACATCTCTCCAACTGAGGAATATTGAAAGCACAGTGGAACTAGCAAGACAGTGAAAAATTATGGGGCAAAAATACAAAAAAAAGAAAGAGCAGAGAGATAAACCTAGCATTTAAATCTTATTTTCCCAAAACAGCATTGGTAATTAAAGGAAGTCATTTGAGAGATTAAACACAGACTACCAACTTCAAAGAAATAAAAATTGGAGTTCAAGACCCACCACAAAGGATAAATGCCCAGGATTTGATTGGAACCCCTAAGAGATACACTTAAGGAATAAGGGTGGGTTAAAACAATCTGACCATCTCTTGAACTGAAGACTAGCTTTAAATAATCTCAATTTTGATATTAAGATTAAGGTGATTTGGGATAACCATGTCTCTTGCTGTTTACCAAAAATAAATGTAAATCCTCTTATTCTTCAAATTATTCTACAATTTTACATATGCAATGATGAGTAGATGTTTGTTTTTTTTAAAGGCCCTTGAATTGACAAGACCATTCAGTTTAATACCAAGAGCAGAAACAGACATTACAAACAGACCCATGTGGAACTGAACACTACATTTTATAATAGCAAAATGTAAAATATGAACTGGAAGAAGAATATAAACAGAATGAAACACAGAAACAAAAAAATGAAAAATATAAAGAAAAGGTGTAACAAACATGAAAATTCAGTGGGAAAAGTCTAACATACATGTAATGGAAGTGCTGGAAGTAGAAGAAATGAGCAGTGTTTTAAAGAAATTATGGCTAAAAATTTTCCAAAAAATAATGAAAATCATCAAGTCTCCTTTTGTTCTTTCTCTTTCTTTCTTTCTTTCTTTCTTTCTTTCTTTCTTTCTTTCTTTCTTTTTGTGAGACGGAGGCTCACTTTGTAGTGCAGGCTAGCTTTGAACTCACTATGTAGCTCAGGTTGGCCTCAAACTCATGGTGATCCTCCTGCCTTAATCTCCCAAGTGCTGGACTTACAGGCATGTGCCACCACGCCTGGCTCAAGTCTTTTTTTTAAGAGGCTCTAGAGATGTCAAGCAAAACAATTCAGCAGAAGTTACAAGGCATATCATAATAAAGCTGCTAAAAGAAAACAAGAAAACAAACAAGTAAAAAACAAATCATAAAAGCAGCCAAAGGATCTTCAAAGAAGCAATCATTAGATTCATATCAGGCTTATTCCAATCATAAAGTCAAAAGACAATAGAATGATATCTTCAAAGAAAATATCAGCATGAGAGAAATCTACATTCAGAAAAAGAATCTTTCAAGAATAAAAGTACATACATACATACTTTGGATTGCAAGTAACTTGTTCTGCAAGTGATCCACAAGATAAGCAAACATTTCTAATAAATTTTAATTTGATAAGCAAGTGATGTCTTGCAATACAAATAGTACGTGATGCTGAACATCATATGGATCCCCTCCCTCTCTGTCTCTCTGTCTCTGTCTCTGTCTCTGCCCCTCCGCTCCACCCCCACAACAGGATGGTGGATGAATGTCTCCCAACAACAGGTTATAGAGGAGATCTCCTCTGCAAAGGAGGAGGAGAAAAAGGCAGAGAAATCCCTCACTTCAAATGAGATTAGAAAGATGTGTAAAATATGGGAAACAGGGCAAAATTGTGTAGAAAAGCACCACACTAATAAGGTTGTAGCAGGGCGAGTGATGAATCTCTTTAATAACAAAGCAATGTCTCATTTGCACAAAATCCTCACAAGGAGACAAAAGCAAATGTCATTGGATTGGTTCCCTGTTAAAGGTTCATGAGAAGAAAAAGATTCCATTAAGCTAATAGGTAGCAGTGATTTGGTTAGTGATAGTGAATGTTGTCCTACACAATAATCCTCTGCTCTCTTGTCTCCTCACACCAGCCATGAAGATTTTTAAAGACAAGTGCAGGTTAATTAATTTATTTTTCTGTATATTTTGTAATTTCTTTATTATTTTGTATTGTGTAACAGTATTGTAATCTTTTTTATATTAATATTTTTGGATTGTAGAACAAATCATGTGAGTTTCCATTATTTCTTATGGGGAAATTTGCTTGGATATACAAGTGCTTTGGATTAAAAGCATGTTTCCAGAACAAATTATGCTCTCAAACCAAGGTTTTATTGTATATGAAATACGAATATATAAAAAAACAGATTTTGTTACCAATGGACACATATTATATAATATATCAAAGATCACAAAATGAAAATAATCCCAATTGGAAAGCCAAAGATATAAGAATGAAACACAATCCAGAGTAAATATGTAGAAAAATCCAAATGAATACTGACTATATAAAATAGTGGTAGCAATTTCTAATGTGATTTAAATCATGTGTAGACTTAAATACATGAAACAGCATATATGTGAGAATGGAAAGATTTAAAGTGCTCTAAGTTTTTCTTGTTAGCCAGAAAGAAGCAAAATTATTAATTTCTACTAAGACATGATAAATCTGTATATATGTTTCCATCATGTGCAACCATTAAAACAAATGAACAAACAAAATACTAAAGAAATATGGAACTGTGCACATGTATAATCTGTGGCAGATTGTGTTTTTCAAAGAGGATCATGGCAATATCTATCTTTCCACATAATTTTTGGCAACGTGACCTTCCTCCTTTCCAGACAAGAGATAGAATCTATTTTTCCACCGCCTTGAGTATGGGTGGAACTGCAACTGCTTTGACTAGGAGAATCTGACAAAAGTATCAAATCCAGGATATCTATGAGTTGGTTTAATAGCTTCCATTTCTGCCTCATGGAAACTAACATTCATGTAAGAAATATGACTTCCCCAAACAACAACACAAACCAAGTGGAGAGACTATACAGGATAAGATAACACACCAAGGAGGGTGAGGCCAGGAGTCAAGAAAAAGAGGAAAGGGAAGAGGGAAAAAGAGGTAGGGAGAAAACTTCTGGGAAGATGGAAGAGCAGTAAGCAGCAGTAAATCAGTCTCTCCAAGAATCGGAATCTTGCCATTGGAAAATAATAACTTGGGGAAGAAAAGAAGGATGGAGGTGGATCCTTGGGACCCAAGAAAGATCTGGAAGGAAAACTGAAGCCTACAGAGAAAATGAAGAGGCAGACCACAATGCAGAAAAAGGAAGGGACAATCTGCACTTTTCGCCCCTGCTACTGGCTTATAGTGAGAGAAAGGAAGATCAAATTATAGAGACATAGTGAAAGTGGGCAACTCCAGAGGCCCTCAGGAAGAAACACACCAATGAAATAGAGCAGTGGATGCCACAGCTGGTGAGTGACTCCAATCCAAGAACCCGCCACATTCTGGAGAGAACTGCTGATCAGATGCCATTTTAGGGAGGAGCCAACTGAACCTGGGACTTGGGTCAGCTGTGATTTGGCTTCATCTAAAAGCTCCCAGTGTTGGACTCCCACAGTGACTGGGTGAGGGACCACAGGGGATATCCATGGTCAGGGAGCTGTGGTCAAGCCGGCAAGAGACAATCAGAGTTATAAGCTAAATGACTCAGAACCCTCCCCATGACTAAAGGTCAGGTTCAGCCAGATTTGTTGTGGAACTGAACAAGTCCCAGAACCAGCATCCCACCCTAATCCTACACTCAGCTTGCTGGGATTATCCAGGAAAAATATTGGTTCTGACTGTCTCTCTTGTCTACCAGTGAAAGCAGAGTCACACCTTGAGTTGGACACTGCCACAAAACTGTAGACTCCCAAAGGTAACCACAGGCTTGAAATCATGAAGAAATTTCTTTTTTTTTCCTTTGCTTTTGAACTTTAAAATTTTTGTTCATTTGAGGTTTTTGTTTGTTTGTTTGTTTTGGGGTTTTTTTGTGTGTGAACACTGTTTTAGGAAGTTTTTTCTTGTTTTCATTTTCTGCTTCTTTCTTTCCCTCCTGTCTTCTTCACTAGTTTCCTGAGGCTTGAGTAACCTTCCTTTGTCCTTCAGCCTTGTTTCTAATCTTTTTTCTGTTTTCATTTCTCTATTTTTTTCCTCTTCTCCCCTTTAAATGTTCTCCTCTTATGGTAAAATTACCCTATTGAGTGAATATTTACTGTATATAATTTTCTGATTTGTCTTAGATTTTGTTATATGACTATAAATCATGTACCTAGTGTTAAAAGTGGGAAATTATTAGTTACCACAGTTTGTCATTTTCTGGTCTGTGTTTGATGCTATTGCTATTACTGATTATACTACTTTATCCAAGGTGACATAATTGCTGTGATAATTTCTCTTCCTTTTATGCCAATACTTATATTGTGTATGGATCATAAACAATACTACAGCCCAGTACTGAAGAACTGGGTGTTAGGCCAGACTGCAACCTTTCATCCCTAATAAACAGAAGAGGCCAGATTCTGAGATAGACTCAAAGGCCAAAAGCCAGCTAGGCCTAGAAGACATCTCTGAAAAGTAGTCATTTCCTTAAGAGGTCTCAATACTAGTAAGAAAGCTACTTGCCATAAGTAATTTACAAGCTTTGATACAGAAAACAAATTTTAAAAATAGAAAATGAAAAAACATGGAAGCAAGATGAAACCTGACACCCCCAACTCTCCCAAGGCAAGGAGGCATTGAGGTAGAAGAAATAAAAAGCTATTGTTATGGCTTGTTTCAAGATGTCCCCCCAAAGCCTCATGCAGTGATAGGTGGGGCATTTCAGAGGTGTCTGGATCTAGAGCGCATGAAGCTGGGATTAAGGATGTAATACTGGGACTGATTCAGGGTGCAATGACATGATTAAGGGTGTGCCACCCTATGTGTGAGTGCTACCCATCCTAAGGGTTAGTAGCCGGAATAGACTACAAAGGACAGAAATAGGGCTGCTATTGTCCCTTGCTGCTTCTTCACTACTTTGCTGCTTTGCTGCCTTCTGCCGACCATGGACTATCTCTCCTCTGCAATGCCCCTCTGCCACGCTACCTTGCCTTGGAGGCAGCCACCTATGAACTTAAACTTCTACAAACTAACCTACTTCTACAAAATAACCTTTCCTCCTTTAACTTTGAGTGTTGAGTATTTTCTCTTATCAACAAGAAAAAGTAATTAAGAAAGCCATCCAGTTGAAATTTCTGAAATGGTAGTAGCAAAAACAACAAAACAGATGGATAGGTCTCTTCACAAAATCAAAACAGAAATAATTGCACAGATAATTAAAGAGATGATGATCATAATGAAAGAAATGGTTACTGAATCTAGACTAGATACAGATTTTTTTTTAAATAGAGGAGCTTAGGAAAGACCTGAAAATCATGAATTCCCAACATAGGAAAGAACTACATTACATAAAAGAGATTCAAGTAGATATCCAGGAGATTAAAAATTCTGTTGAGGCCAGGGATATAGCTCAGTGGCATCACACCTGCCTGGCAAGCTCAAGGTCCTGAGTTTGATCCCCGATACCAAAAAAAAATCTATTGAAAGTATATGCAGCAAAATTAATTGATGTGAAGATAAAATATCAGATCTAGAAGACAAGGTTATGGTTGGCAATCATCAAATGAGACATTTCTTAAAAATAGCAAGGGACCAAAAAAGAAAATCAATCCAACAGCTTCTGGGTGATTGAAAGAATAATATAAGATTAACTGGAATCAATGAAAATCAGAAGATACCACAAAGGACATGAAAATGTGTTCATAGAAGTAATTTCACCACACAGATACCATCAGTATGTGCACACAGATCTCAGCGAGAAGCCCACATGGACCAGAATGGTGCACGTACACACAGGTCCCAACCAGGGCCCCACCCAGACACCAGTAGCTTGGGCCCACAGCCCCCAGGCAAAAGCCCACCTGGAAAAGAGCTTCACAGGCCCGAAAGCGACAGCCAGGGGCTTGCCCAGATACCATTGGTAAGTGCACACAGACACCAGCCAGAAGCCCTCTCAGACACAAGTGACTCAGGTGCAGAACCCCCAGCCAGAGCCCCTCCCAGACAAGAGCAATGCAGGTTGGCAGGCTTCAGCCAGAGGCACACTGAGATAACATCCCAAGTATGGGCAGGCCACACCCAGAACCTACCCTGGACAACAGGGCAGTGCAAGGATCCACAAGGCCACCATTGCGAACCCGGGAATTGGCACACTGGTGAGCAGCAGTGAGAACTGAAGCCAACTGGGTGAGCAAAAGTCACCTCAACAAAAGTGCAGCAGGCTGCATCTGTTAAAATGAGAAAACACATAAACAAGTCTCAAAACCAGACTAACAGATTACCTAAGGCAAACCCAAGGGGCAATGAGATGGAATAATCTGATATTCAATCATCTGTACTCGCTGAACTGGCAACAAAAGAGGATCTCAAAAAAATGAAATCAGAAATAATTTCTCAGCTAACAGCAGAGATTGTGCTCCTAGTGCAAGACATGATTAATAAATCTAGAGCAGACAGAGATAAAAAAAAAATAGAGGAACTGAGGAACATGATGGAATCCCAACATAGGAAACAAATGGAATCCATAAAACAGATGCAAATAGATATACAGGAGATTAAAAATGCCATTGAAAGGTTACACAGCAGAATGAGCCAATGTGAGGACAGAATTTCAGATATAGAAGACAGGAGTGCATTTAGTGACCAGGAAAGGAAAAATTTCTTAAAAATAGTAAGGGATCATGAGAAATCAATCCAGCAGCTGTTACATGATACAAAGAATAACATAAGACTGATTGGAATCAAACAGGAGAGAGTGCAAACAACATTAAAAAAACCTGTTAACAGAAGTAATGGCAGAAAACTTTTCAAGCAGGGGAAAAGAACTTGACATACAGATAAGTGAGGCATATAGGACTCCAACTAGCCTTGATAAAAAAAAATCTACACATAGGCATATAATTGTCAAGATTCCAGAAGCCCAACAAAAGAACAAAACTCTACAAGCAGTTAGAGAAAAGAAACAAATCACATACAAAGAATCATAACAAACTTTTCAACACAAACCTTCAAGTCAAGAAGAGCATGTAGTGAAGTATTTCAAGCCCTAAAAGAAAACAAACTCCAACCCTGATTAATGTGCCCTGAAAAACTATCTCTCAAAATTGATGGACAAATAAGATACTTTCATGAAAAACAGCACCTGAGGAACTTCATGAATACCAAACTAGCACTCCAAAATTTTTTTTTAAATATCTTAGTAAAAGACAATGAGGATCACAACCCCAGGAAGCCCAGCAGAATTAATCCATCAGGCATGACAAGAAATTAAATGCAAAGGGGGAAAATCCAACAAAAAGAAAAGGTAAGTAAATACATATCAAGTATAACCATCAATGCTAATGGTCTCAATTCACCAATCAAAAGAAATAGACTGACAGAATGGGTCAGAAAGTAAGATCCAACAATGTACTAGATACAAGTTATATAACTAATTTTTAAAAACTCATAAACTGAAAGTTAAAGGGTGGAAAACAATACTCCATGCAACAGGAACTCAAAAAAAGGCAGGAGTAGCTATCCTATTTACAGATCAAATGGATTTCAAAACAACACTAATTAAGAGAAACACAGAAGGACACTACATCCTTGTAAAGGGAAAAGTCCAGGAGGAAGAAATGACAATCAAATATATATGCAACAAATACTAGTGCACCCAACTATATAAAACAAATACTAATGGACATAAAAAATCAAATGAGCATTAATACAATAGTACTAGGGGACCTCAATATCCCACTGTCACAAAAAGATATATCACCTAAATGAAAAAAAAAATGAAATACTAGAATTCAATCAAACTCTTGACTAAATGGACTTAACAGATATTTACATAGTGTTCCACAAAAGAATATCAGAATACACATTCTTTTAAACTACACATGGGTAGTTCTCCAAAATAGAACACATACTTGCTCATAGAACATGTTTAAGTAAGTGCAAAGGAACTGAAGTTATCCCCTGTATATTATCAGAATATAGTGAGATGAAATTGGAGATCAATAGCAAAGAAACCACAAGAATTTCATAAACACATGGAAACTGAACAACACACTTCTGAATAATCAAAGGGTCACAGAGGAAATTAAAGAAGAAATGAGACAGTTCCTACAATTAAATGATAATACCAATACTACTTATCAAAATTTATGGGACACAATGAAAGGAGTCTTAGGAGGGAAATTCAGTGAAATTAGCAGTGAATAGGCATATTAGGAAAACAGAGCATCCTAATGCTGAACCTCAAGCTTCTAGAAAAAGAAGAGCAGGACAAACCCAAAGCTCACACAAAGGAGGAAATTATAAAGATCATAGCAGAAATCAATGCAATTGAGACTAAGAATGATACAAAACTCAATGAAGCAAAAAGTTGGTTCTTTGAAAGAATAAACAAAATTGACAAACCCTTAGCCAACCTTATCAAAAAAAAGAAAAGAAAAGACCCAAATTCATGCAACTAGGAATGAACAGGGTGAAAGTACAATGGACCCAGCAGACATCCAGAGGATCATCAATACCTATTTGTGAACCTATATGTCAATAAGATGGAAAACAAAGAAGAAATGGACAGATTTCTAGATACATATGAATTAACAAAGTTGAATGAAGAAGACCTAAAAATTCTAAACAACTCAAAATCAATGAAATTGAAAACAAAAACTAACCAACTAAGAAAACCCTGCATCCCTATGGCTCCACTGTTGAAATTTACAAGACATTTAGAGAGGAATTACTGCCACTACTCTATAAACTCTTCAATGAAATTGAAAGGAAGCAATACTCCCAAATTCATTCCCAGAACCAAGCATCACCTTGATCCCCAAAGCAGAGAAAGACCCAACTGAAAAAGACAACTATAGGCCAATCTCACTAATGAACATAGATGCAAAAATCCTCAGTAAGATACTGGCAAACAGAATGCAGAAGTTCATCAAGCAGATCATATACCCTGATCATACACCACAAATGGGATTCATCCCAGGGATGCAAGGATGGTTCAACATACATAAATCAATAAATGTAATACACTATATCAATAGAGCCAAGGACAAGCACCATATGATCATCTCAATAGATGCAGAAAAAGAATTCGACAAAATCCAACACGCACTCATGATAAAAACCTTACAAAAAATTGAAATAGACGGTCTGTACCTCAATCTGATAAAATCCATCTATGAAAAACCAACAGCCAGTATCATACTAAACGGTCAAAAACTGAAATCCTCCACACTAAAGTCAGGAACAAGACAAGGATGTTCACTATCACCACTCCTGTTCAATATAGTTTTGGAAACATTAGCCACAGATATTAGACAAGAGAAAGAAATAAAAGGAATAAAGATAGGAAATTAAGAAATCAAACTGTCATTATTTGCCGATGACATGATACTCTCTATGGAAGACCCCAAGAACTCCACCAAAAGCCTTCTAGACTTAATAACCAAATTCAGTAAAGTAGCTGGGTACAAGAAACAATAGCTTTTCTGTACACAAAAAAACCGACTCACTGAGAGAGAAATGGGGCAATCAATTCTTTGCACAATAGCATCCAAAAATTTAAATACTTAGGAATAAAAGAAATAAAAAGTCTTTTGTGAAGACTATAGTGCTCTGAAAACGGAGATTGAAGAGGATATCAGAAAATGGAAAGACATCCCTTGCACCTTGATAGGAAGAATCAAGATAGTGAAAATGGCCATACTTCCAAAACTGTTATATAGAGTCAAGGCAATCCCAATTAAAATCCTAGTAGCATACTTCATGGACCTTGAGAAAACAATCCAAAAATTCATTTGGAAGAAGAGACCTAGAAGAGCAAAAGCAATTCTAGGCAACAGAGACATGGCAGGGGTATCACAACCCCCAACTTGAAACTATACTACAAAGCTACTGTGATTAAAAAAAAAAAGCATGGTACTGGCAAAGAAACAGACCTCAGTACCAGTGGAACAGATTAGAAGATGCAGAAACAACTCCAGACACACTCAACCATCTCGTCTTCAACAAAGGAGCCAAACACTCTCACTGGAGGAAAGATAGCCTCTTTAATAAATGGTGCTGGACAAATTGGGTTTCAACTTGCCAAAGATTAGAACTGGACCTATATCTCTCACCATGCACTAAACTAAAATCAAAATGGATTAAAGATCTAAATATTAAAACAGAAATGCTGAACTGCTCGAACAGAGGTTAGGTAGAACTCTTGAAGAAGTTGGCATGGGAAAAGATTTCATGAACAAAACCTCAGTCACATGTGAACTAATACAAAGAATCAAGAAGTGGGATCTCTTCTTATTAAAATGCTTTTGTACAGCAAGAGAAACCAACAAGAGTGTGAAGAGACAACCCAATTTTTACAAGCTGTTCCTCAGACAAAAGTCTGCTATCTAGAATATATAAAGAAATTTAAAAATTCATACCTCCCAAATTTAAAGACTCAATCTAAAAATGGGCATCTGGAATGAACAGACATTTCTCAGACAAAGAAGTAGAAATAGCAAATAAACATATGAAAAAATGTTTAACATCACTGGTCATTTGAGAGATGCAAATGAAAACAGCACTGAGATTCCACTTCACCCCAGAAACAATGGCTGCTATCATGAAATCAACCAACAACAAATGCTTGTGGAGCTGTGGGGAAAGAGGAACCCTGCTCCACTGCTGGTGGGAGTGTAGACTGGTGCAACCACTGTGGAAATCAGTATGGAAATACCTCAAAATCTAGGATTAGAGGTCCCATTTGACCCAGCTATTCCCCTGCTGAGTATCTTCTCAAAAGAATTAAAAGAATCATACCACAGCAATATATCTGTACCCATGTTCATAGTGGCACAGTTTGTAATAGCTAAAACTTGGAAACAGCCCAATTGCCCATCAACTGGAGACAGGATAAAGCAAATGTCCTGGGTTTTTAAAATAAAATTGGGTAGTATTCAGCCATAAAGAATGAGAAACTAGAGACATTTATAGCTAAATGAATGCACATTGAGTCCATATTTTAAGTGAAATAAATAGGACACATACATGTAATACAGAATAGTTTCTCTGTTGTGAGAAACTAAAATTGTAAATAAGGATCAAAATGTATAATAGATAATATGAAATAGAAAAAGTCCAATGAGGAAGGGAAAGTGGGATGCATAGGGGAAAGGAAAAAAGGAAAGGGAATAAATATGAGAAAAGGAAAAATTGAAACAAAGTCTTTTTAAATAGAGAGAGGTGGAGGGGTTGAATGGAGGGAAGGGAATGGGGAAAAAAATAAGAACCAAGACAAGTTATGTAAAGGTACAAATTCCCAATAATGAATGCCAGCATATTGTATACCTAAAATGTACCAATAATATTAATGAATGAAAAAAGTAATAGCAGAAAAATTTCCAAATATTGAAAAAGAACTTGAGATATACATAAACAAGGCATATAGAACTCCAGATAGCCATGATCACAAAAGAAATACACCAAAGCATGGGCCAGGGATTTAGCTCAGTGGTTCTGGCACCTGCCTCAAAAGCGCAAGGTCCTGAGTTCGATCCCTGGTACCAAAAAAAAAAGAAAAAAGAATAAAAAAGAAATACACCAAAGCATATAATAGTCAAGATTTCAGACATTCAAAAGAAGAACATAATATTAGAAACTGTTAGAGAAAACAAACAAATCACATATAAACAAAAGCCATCAGAATTACAGCACACTTCTCAACACAAACTCTTAAGTCAAGGAGAGCTTGGAGTGAAGTATTTCAAGCCCTAAAAGAAAACAACCTCTAAACTAGATTGTTGGACTCTGTAAAATTGTCTTTCAAAATTGATGGAGAAGTAAGATATATTCATAAGAAAGAACACCTGAAGAAATTCATGACCACCAAACCAGCATACCAAAACTTTCTAAAGGATATTCTAGGAAAAGACAAGGAAGACAAAAATGTCAAGATTTCCAATAGGATGAATCCATCAACCAAGGCAAGCATTTAAATAGAAGGGAAATGAGAAAAAAACAACAACAGGAAAATATAATGACAAGGAAAAGTCAATACATATCAGTTATAACCATCAATATGAATGGTGTCAGTCCACCAGTCAATAGAAAAAGATTAGAAGAATGGATCAAGAAACAAGATCCAACAATATGCTGCAGACAAGAAACACATTTAACTCAAAAAGGAATTTGTAGACTGAAAGTCAAAGGGTGGAAGACAATACATGCAACAGGAACCCAGAAAAAGCAGGGATGGCTATTCTATTTGCAGAAAAAGTGGATTTCAAGCCAAGAAGACAAAGAAGAGACTAAGAAGTTAACATATTTATCAAGGGAATAATCCAAGAGGAAGAGATAACAATGATAAATATATATGCACCAAATGTCACCACACCCAATTATATAAAATATATAAAACACACACTAATCGACATGAAACATCAGATAAGCACCAATTCAATTGTAATAGGAGATCTCAACATCCCACTGTGCCCACTGTCATGAATAGATAGATCAACTAGGCAAAAAAATATCTAAGCTGAACCAAATGTTTGGGCAAATGGACTTAGTGGGTATCTACAGAGTGTTCCACCCACAACAACAGAATACACATTCTTCTCAGCAGCACATGGGATGTTCTCCAAAATAGTTCACATACTAGCTTATAAAACATACCTAAATAGGCTGAGCAGGTCCATGAGTTGTGAGCTTGCTCTGGGCTACTACCGAGAGGGGAAGGTGCCAGGCTTCTGCAGTGCTCCCACGAGATGCCTGCCTGAGCCAATGTGCCCCGCTTTGGTGGGGCATAAGCAGCCTTGGGACCAAGGACCTGTGGAAAAGGGTTGGTTGGCAACCCAGAGTTGGCAGGAAGGCAATAAATTTTTGGCCATAACATCACTCCCAGTGCAGAGGAGGCTTCTGGGCTGCCATACCATGGTTCCCACCACAAAGGAGGCTTCTGGGCCTCGGTACATCTCCTCCAAGCACAGAGGAGGTGAGCCACGGGGGTGCCAGCAGCACAATACCCCACCCATTGAAATGAGAAGACACATACACAAGTCTCAAAACCAGCTTTCCAGATCACCTACAGCAACCCCAAAGGGAAAGGATATGGAACACTCTGATGTTAAAATACCTGGACTCCCTGAACTGGCAACAAAAGAGGAGTGGGAAAAAATTAAATCAGAAATAATTTCTCAGATAATAGCAGAGATTCTGCTCATAGTGCAAGACATGATTAATGAATCTAGAGAGGAGTTCAGGAAAATGATGGAATCCCAACACAGGAAAAAATTGGAATCCATAAAACAGATGCAAACAGATATCGAGGAGATTAAAAACTCCATTGAAAGCCTATGCAGCAGAATGAGCCAATGTGAGGACAGAATTTCAGATATAGAAGATAAAATTGCAATTAGTGACCAGGAAAAGAAAAATTGCTTTAAAGTTATAGGGGATCATGAGAAATCAATCCAGCAGCTGCTAGACAATGCAAAGAAGAATAACATAAGACTGATTGGAGTCAAAGAAGAAACAGGAGAGAGTGCAGATGACATAAAAAAAGTGTTCACAGACATAATGGTAGAAAATTTCCCAAGCAGG
>NW_004624815.1:3284680-3295107 GCF_000247695.1 Heterocephalus glaber
GAAATGAACCAATAACAAATGCTGGTGAGGCTGTGGGGAAAAAGGAACTGTTCTCCATTGTTGATGGTAAAGTAAGTTGATACAACTACTTTGGAAATCAGCATGGATATTCCTCAAAAAACTGAAACTAAGGGGCCAGGGATTTAGCTCAGTGGTTCCAGTGCTTGCTATGCAAGCACAAGGTCCAGAGTTTGATCCCCGGTACCCCCCCAAAAAAAATTTGTTTGGGCCAGGGATTTAGCTCAGTGGTTCAGGCGCCTGCCTGGCAAGCTCAAGGTCCCGAGTTTGATCCCTGGTACCCCCCCCCAAAAAAAAACATTGAAACTAGCAGTTCCATATGACCGAGCTATTCCCCTTCTAGGTATCTTTCTGAAAGTGTTAAATGCATCACACCACAGTGGTATATGTATGCCCGTGTTTATAGCTGCACAATTTATAATAGCTAAATCTCGGAAACAGCCCATGTGCCCATCAACAGATGAATGGATAAAGAAAATGTGGTTTTTATATACAATAGAGTACTACTCTGCCATAAAGAAGGATAAACTTGAGTCATTTGTAGGTAAAAGGATGTACCTCGAGACCATAATTTAAGTGAAATAAACCAGACACACAAGTTTAAATATCATATTGTTTCTCTTTTGTGAGAAACCCCATGGGTAAATGAGAAGCATAATGGAGGACAGATATTGGGAAGTAAAAAGAACATGTTTAAATCGGGAGGGGAACAAGGAAGAGGGAAGGGAAAGAAGGGAAAAGGTATTTTTAAAAAAGAAAAAGAATAGAAGGAAAAATTGAAACAAAGCTTTTGTAAATGAAGAAGGGAAGAAAGGTTGAAGGGAGGGGAGGGGAATGGGAAAAAAGAATGAAGTTTTATTATGTACAGGTACAAACTTCCTATGATGAATGTGATCATTATGTATGGCATACATGTACTAATTCTAAAAAGAAGAAAGGGAGGGGGAAGGGAGGAGAGAGAGGAGAGAAGAGAGGAGAGAAGAATGAGAAATAACATCAAAATTACATCAAAAATGTAAGAATATAGAAAGATTGAAAGTAAAACAATGGACAAATATATAACATCCAAATGCTAACCAAAATAAAAATACTATGACAAAATCTAAGATAAAGTAAAATTTAAGGCAAAAAGCATTATTAGAGACTAAAAGGGACACTATAATGATAATATACACAATTTACCAGAAGAAAAAATAAATCTTATTTGTTCCTACACTCATGTCTTACTAAAGCAAAGACTTAAGGGGAGAAACCACCCTAAAAATCAGCACCAGGGCAGGAAAACGTCAACTGTAGTTAGTGGATAGCTAGAGGCTCAGTGTGGAAAAGTCTGACAATTAAAAACAATTCCAAGGGGACCTAGTTATAGTGAGACCCCAATACTTTTGTTTTACCTCAAGGAACATGACCTGATTCTCACAGTAAATCTTAGAAACATCCTCTCATGCTTTTGGCAGAGGGAGGGGGCATGGACCCATTTCACATTTCAAAACATACCAGAATAAGTCCTATCTTCAGGGCCTAACCTGCTGTTTAATCAGAACCTAAGTCCAGGGGATGGGAAATAGCCAACTCCTTCCTAATTCTGCCATCCTGTCCTACCTAAGTGGGGTAGTAGGGAATTGAGAAGCATTTGGTCACAGTCCAGAGACTCCCTAAATGTATTCATATAAAACTATAGTCTTAAAATATATAAAACAAAGCTCCACAGTACTTCAAGAAGCAAAGTAATGGTCCACAGTCTGACCAGGAACTTTTAAAAAAATACTTTGAGAATAAATATATCATTTGTTCATTTAACCTCTCTTTGTATCTTCATTTCCCAAGGAAGAAGTGTGCTAGATGCTTTGCTGTGAGTGACATACAAACTCTATTGAAAAAATCACTTCAAATGCTAATTCAAGGCAAAAAAATAAAGGTAAGACCCAAGTTTTATCTGAAATCTTAAGGTTTCTCACTCATCTTTGGCCTAAACTCTATAAACTGTGAGATTTCTGGAAGGTTTTGGGAAAGACTAGATATCTAGAGTCTTATGGAGATAATCAGTTTGTAGATAATATGGAGATAATCTATTTGTAGCCTTTTGGGATTATCTGTGAAAAAAAGGAAGGAAGAAGGGAAGGTGGAAATGAAGGGGAAAAAGGACAAAGAAGAGAGAAAAAGGGAGGAAAGAGGGAAGGAAGAGGAGAGAGAGAGGAAGAGCAAGGGAGAGAAAGAGAAAAAGGCAAGACATGGTTTTAGACGTGGTAAGACATTATGTTACAATGAGGCAACCAACAAATCAGAAACTAGACTATCATTTGAGATACAACAACCCCTCTTCCTCAGAAGATCAGCTGAACTGATTCCCTGTGATCAGTTTTCTCATGTACCTCATGGCAGTAATAATTTACTTCCCAACAACAATCACCCAGTTTATACAAATATTCAGTTAACAGCCAGACTGCCCCATTTTTCTGTCTTCCTCTATTGGAAAATGCAACTCGACTTCCACATAATAGTTAACATAGATACTCATATAGTTGATAAATGATACATAAATATCAATTGATATATCAACATATGTCAATGTTGATAACTATTTTATGACAGTTTAGTTGCATTTGAATCATCTGTTCATCACACTTGTTCATGATGCTTTAGCTCTACTTATACCATCTGCTCCTTAAAAATTGAGGGTTATTTTTCTGTGGACTATGGGCTTTGAGGAATATGAGCCCTGGTCTTATCTTGGTAAGAAAGTATCCTTTCTTAACCAAAAACATAAACATTCAGAAGATTTGGATTTTATAGCCTACTGGGTAAGCTTTTTGCTTTTCTAGATATGCATATCATTCACCCTGCATGAACAGCATGGTGCATCTAGAATATTGTTTTAAGTGTTCAGGGACTGAGATGAATATAGATTCCTAGTAGCTAGACAGAGTCCCAGCAGTCTGTCACTCTATATCCCATGCAGGTCCCTAAATAGAGTGTGGACAAATCTTTGCAGTAACTCCTGCCAAGTCTTTCTACCATGACTGTTACCATCACACCATGGTTCTGATTCTCTGCCAACAATACATTTATCTAAGTCTGCTAAATTAAAACTGAGGAACACTTTTTTTTCTTACCTACCAGGTACACAGCAAGGAGGCTCCCTGAGGAACAGTCAGAGGAAGTCTTCCTACAAAATACCTGCCAGTGAGGTACAGATCCTGTTTAGGTAAAATAGCTCCTCCAAGAGTTGGGCTAAAACTTTCCTTTAAGGCTTCATGTACCTAAGCTGTCTACAGTGTCTTTTTTAAAGCTAATTTAACTTTTCCTCCATTTCTAACCATAGCCTTATGGGTAAATGTACCTGCTTTGCTCAGTTTGATTGACCTGTGCTCAAAAGCCAGTCTTAGCACCATAGAAAGACAAAGTTGTCTGCTTTACTCTCCTAAGTAGAATGCTTCTCCCCTGATGATAGTTAATACTCTTTACTATGCTAGGTCTTGGCTTTGATCTGTGACTCAATTGATCTTGAATTTCAATTGGTTCTGGTGCATCTTGTTTTGAGATTTCTCTCACATGTCTTTGTTAAATTCTCTTGCTTCTCTTTTTATGTCTGGCTTTTGAACTCCCTGAGGGGCTAGGTTTCCACCCTCATCCCTTTTTCTCTTTTTTGATTATTTTCTAAAGCTGATTTAGCCAGATCTTCATGTAGTGTTTTAGAAATAATTTGTGGGAGAGGGAAAAGCCACATTAGTAAGAAGCAGTAGCATATTCACAACTCATTTATGTTTGAAAATGTGTATCATATCCTCAGGGAGTCTGTGGAGTGCTTCTGCTTCAAGCAGTTGTGTATTTTCTGCATCTTAAGAACCAGAAAACTAAAGAGCCATTTCATGTTGTGGTTTAGCTTTGTGGCTTCATAGTAGCTCCCTGAGATTCAAAGATTGTTGTCAATACCTTGCACTACTAAAATCTTAGGAGTTCTACATAGTAACACAGTAACTTAACTTTGTATGCTTTACTCTGACTTTCAGTGCAGCCTTGCACTTTAGCAGCATAGACTCAACATGAAAACACTGGTACCCTCAGCAGTCAAGAGGAGTCTTTCTAGGAAGCCAAACCCCTCTTCCTTTTCTCTCCTCAGCAGAACTGGATGACAAATTGTTCCCTTTGTCTTAAAAAATAGAAGGCCAACTGAAATGAAGTAGTCAAAGTAAAAAAGTGCCTGCCTGGAGCATTGTGATCTTGAGTTTATAAGCTACCCTCCCCTAATGGGGAGCAAAAAGGTGAGCCCCCTCAATTGCTTCACTAGACAAATAATGATGAGGAGGCTGTAGTTAGATGCACATTTCCAAGGTCTTGATGGGTAATTAGCCAAGTGATTATCATTAAGGTTAATGGACTTCCCTGGGTTAAACTCCCTTATATTACATAGCACTGGAAAGGGATCCTCGGGTTCAGTGAAGCTATTTTAAGGTCTCTTTTGTTATCAACAAGGGACAATCTCATAGCCCTAGTTGGCAGGTTAGTAACACCTTCTAAATTACTTTTTCCAGGACCAGAATGTCAAAATCTAGCACGAAGAAGAGGTGAACAACAAGCCAAGTAGATAGTCTGAAAGGTGCTCTTCAATGTGGCACAAATAAGACCACAGCTTCTGGGAACAGCAGGTAGGAAAATTGAGCCAGCTATAGGGGAGAAAGCAACTCATGGAGGCGCCATGAAAAATCACCTGTCTACTAAAATCACGCAAAACAGCATGTTGGTGAATTTAAGGAAGATTTTTATGCAGATGGGAATGTACTTTTTTTTTGGTACCTGCTGTCAGGAAGCACTAGACCATAAACATCAGCAAACACTGATTAAGCACATTGCCTTGATGGAACTTCAGGTGAAAGAAGAAAGTGGTTCAGCTGCTCTAAAACCCAGAAGACAAATTACTCTTGGTGTAGCAATTAGAGTGGGGAAAATCACCGTACCTTCTTCGAAAAAACACTCCGAGCTTGGATCTTTAGACAATCTAATAATAGCTGATATGGCTTTAAAGAAAGCACTGGCATTCTTCTTATGGTTTTGTAATTTTTAAAAAAGTACTTCAGGTACATGACCAAACTATAAAGGTCAGCCTGCTTCTAAGATATAGACTACACTAGTTTTTGGTCAAGAAACATATGCTATATTCAGTGAAATAAGAAAGACTTTAGGGGCCCAGAATTCCTGCATTTTCTATAGTAAAGTCCATCCTGAGCTAGGTTTTCTGTCAATTTCTCTCCAGGAGGACGATAACATGAATGTTTCACAGGCAACTTTAAAATGTATTAGTCATTTTCGGATTCATCTCCTCTGCATTCTTGGCTCCTTTGATCATGTAGCTGCAGTTGGCTGACAAGCACAAAATGATAACATTCACAGTTGAAATAACTTACGTATGTTGTGGAGCAGGGCTGGCAATAAACACAAGTACATTCTAGTTTACTGCTAGTTTACACACCCAAGCTGAATTTGAATGTGAATGAAGTTGAAGATTGGGTATATTAATGTATGAGTGTGTTTTGTGCATTTACCTAAAAATGCATGTTTATACTCAAGTTTTGTATTGTTCCTTTCTTTAAAGCAGAATAAACATTAAATTTATATTTATTGTACATTAATTTGTGTCAGGCTCTGTGCTGGGTGCTCTCTATGGTTCCAATCAGAGAAGCCTAGTTTGGGCCTCTGTACCTGAAGTCAGCTTGCGTGGGTTCACATGCTTGCTCTGCCATGACTAGCTATGTAACACTGAACAAGTACTTAACCTCCCTAAGCTTCTGTCTTCTCACCTATGAAATGTGCTTACTACCATACTAGACCTTATTGCACAGATTATTGGTATGATTCAATGAGACAAGGTTTGTAAAATGGTTAGTATGGGGTAGAGAACTTGGTAACACTCAATAAATAAGCTACCATGTCGCATGTAGTATGACAACAATCCTATGAAGTACATGGCATTACCCCTATTTTGCATATATGGGAATAGAGGCTAAGGAAAATGAATTCTTCACAATTTTAAAACTGATAATGATCTCATCTATGAAAAAATTAAGTGAGTTTTCAAATAAACTAGCAACTATATTCATTAGGAGAGTGCTAGCTGCTGTAACAAATAAGCCTCAAGTTTTCTAAGGCCCCAAGAACAGAATGTTTTGTCTCTCACGTGACATTTTAAGGTGGGCATTCCTAGTTGGCAAATGGCTCTCCACCCTGCCAGGACTCAGACATGCAAGTTTCTCCAATCTTGGACTTCTGCCATTCCCTCAGGCCTTGAAGTTTTTTATGTACAGCTAGTACAAGGGGAAAAAGAGCATGGAATGGGCATCACTTCTTTAAAGTTGCTGGCTCAGAGTAGCACAGGTCACTTCTACTGACATCCCATTGTATGAGCTGGTCATATGGCCACACCCAGATGCAGAGGGTCCTGGGAGAAACAGTTTCTAGACAGACACGTGCTTCACAATGACAGTTCTAGTGTATAGAAAGAAGAGAACAATGTCGCCATAATATATGGCTCAATCCCTGCTGCCTGTGAGTAAAATGATAGCATCTTAAAGTGTGACAGACATTATTCAATTTGACAGCTTTCTTTTATTTTCCCTTTTATTTCATAAAATATTTCCAAATTAAAATCTCATCCCTCTTCTACCTATTATTATCCTTATTCTACAATGAGGAAATTTCAGATCAATCTATTTTAGGGCCGTAAACAACTATTACACAGGCCAACGTAATTGTGCTATGCTAAGTCTGATGGAGAAAAGAACCGGAGGAATCCAGCCAATTCAATTTGTAGCCTGAAGCTGGTGGTTTTGTTATGTGTGTGCTTTTCTAGGCTTCAAATATTGATAAGGACCCTCAAATGAGTTCATCCTTGAAAAAATCAAAACCCTGTACTCATTGTGAATTTGCAATGAATGGCTATTATCAACCCACAGGGGAAAAAAAGTCATACTAAATGCCTGGAAGCAGAGTTCAGTTAAATGAATAATTAAAGAAGACCACACACATAATCAATGACCCTTGTTTCAGTTATCTGTTTTCATGTAAAAAACTGCTTCAAAATAGCAGCTTTAAAGAAAAATTACTCTACTATCCTGATAATTCAATGGGTTGACCGCAATTGGGGCCGCAGTCATCTAGGAGCTCAACTGGACCAGAATGTCCAATTTGTCTCTCTCCTCTGTCTGAGACAGATGAAATACTGGGTACATTTGGAACACTGGGACAGTTGAGCCCCCTCTCTCTCCATGTAGACTCAAGGTCTCTCCATTTCCATATGGTCTCTCCATGAGATCTCTTCATGTGATCTTTCTTGTAGCATAGCCACACTTTAAACATGGCAGGTCAAGATTCCCCAAAACACAGAAGTGGAAACTTCCAGCTCCCCTTGAGGCCTAATCTCAGGACTAGCACAGAATTCTTACAAGTTCCATTTGTTGAAAAAAATCACATGTCCAGCCCAGGTTCAATATGGGAGGGAAAATAATGTAAAAGCATACATACAAGGGGCCAGGGATTTAGCTCAGTGGTTCCAGCGCCTCACAAGTGCAAGGACCTGAGTTCGATCCCTGGAACCAAAACAAAAAAAGCATACATACTAGATACCATCCAGCAGACTAGTTACTATACCCTTACGTGAACAAAGACAGCACCCTGCCATGTTCAAGGTCTAGAGAAGTCAGGATGACCTGGTGAGAAATTTGATATGCTTGGCTGCTCATCTATTTTCTTCAAATTTATTTTAGCAGTAACTTTTACTGGGGAGCACTGTGATTCCACAGTGTCCTGATTTTAGGGTGAGAGACACCAGAAGGTGGTAATGTGAGATTATGATGACTCCATTTAATTCCACTTCTTGAGAGATGACTCTTTCACTGTTCTATTTGTAGATAATAGATGAGATGGCATGGAGAGGGCAGAAGAAATTAGAATGGCTGGGGGTGACAATCAAATAATTGTGACAAGCACTGTGGAGCAATTTAGAGGCTGGGAGCTCCTGTGGACATCTAGGTAAAAACCGATGAGTTTTAGATTTGAATTTTGGTGCTTGACTTTGACATCCTAGTCCAGGAGACAGACTCTATCCCAGAATAATTTAGTAGGCTTTCAGAAAAGGAAAAATATTTTAGAACATTTAAACATAGGCTCCATATGTCGCTAATCTACTTGATAACCAGCAGCTTGAAGAAAGAAGGGAGAACACTATGAGGTTAGGAGCTTGAGTGAAGGATGACGGAGGATACAAACAGATTCCAAGAAAGGAAGGAGAAAAGGAAGAATAAGTTTGGAGTAAATGAATGAACATTCACTTTTAGACAGAATTTGAGCTGTATTTAATTTTTTGACAGAATTGTAGGAGACTGATGACTTTTTGTAGTAAGTTATTGGATAAAATTCTGTAGTAGAGATTTGTTTTTTCTTTCTCTTCTTTGCTTTTCCTTTCTTCCACATTCATTTCTATTGCCCAGCATCTCCTTCCTTGTTTAGGTGGGAAATTCCTCACTGAATGAGTCCCAGTGGGAGACAGCCCATGTCTCAGTATAAAATTTTAACATGCCAGTGTTTTGCTTTCCCAGCTCCCTTAAAGCAAAGATAGGTACATGTGATCTAGGTTTGGCCAACCAGATGCGTACATATGAGAGCTTAAATCAGGAACAAATGACTCATTGCAGCAGCAAACTCAGTGGAGAATTCATTCTGAAGGTGGTGATAATATTCACTTTCTGAGGAGAAACAGAACAAACAGCAGAGTTCAGTGGTTAGGGTGGCAAGGACCTGCTGTACAAATGTGACTTAGCTTGGCCTTCCTTTCTTCCAGCCTACATTCTGAATCTTGTTCTTCAGTTTTTATAGCAACTGTGAGAGCTCTTTGATAATTGATTATCTCTTTGATAATCAATTTACCTTTCTGTTTAAGTTAGCCTCTGTGGCTTGCAGTTTAGATCCCTGGCCAGCTCAGATGCTCGAAAGCCTGGAAGAGGGCCTGGGATTCATCAGAGAAGAGACTGAAGGTGAAGCCAAAGGGATAAACAAGATCATCCTAGGAGAAAGTATAAATATAAAAAGAAGTGAGCTGAGGACAGGACCTGAGGAGGAGGCATTTAAATGACAACTTTGTGCCTAAAGTGCCTCACTGGGCATGGGACTTATCACTGAAGCAGGGCAGAGTTGCTCCTAGGAAGGCTCCAGGTAATACAAATGACTGAGTGTTAGTTATAAAAAGATATCAAAATTAGAAGCAAATAATATATCATTTATTTCTGGATGTGAATTCATCCTTAGACTAAATAGCTATGAAGGGTGGGAGCCCTACTGGTCAACATCACAGTCCCCTGAGATCTGCGTTAGTCACTGCCTCTCCCAGTCAATCAGCTGCTGTTGTTAAGATGTTCTTTAATACTTGGTACTACATAATATAGCTATGTAATATACATTGTCCTGTAGTGTCCTGTTGGCATTAACTGTCATATGGCCAAGTGTTCTCTTTTTAAGTAGGCTAAAGCATCTCCCAGCATTTCATACCTCTTTTATCCTTCCCCAGGAAAGCACTTGCAAGTACATTGTATGAATTCAATAAGTACATGATCTGGACAGCTTATATACACAAAGCCAACAATACATGTTTAGGACTAGAACTTCAGACTAGTCCATACCATATGTTGGGTATTTCTCTTATCATTGTTTTCTTTTTTTTCTCTAGTGCTACCTAGAAGAAAACTAGGACACTGAAATTTGAAGACTTAATGGAGTTTGGTGCCTTCACTTATCTGATGTCTATGAAGCCTGACACTCCACTTCTCATCTCTAAGATCATACTTAAGCTTCAGTGACAAGCTTCTACTCTGCTAATGATTTTATGATCTTGTTACCCATTGTAATTGCTTAAATGGCATTTTAATTAGTTGCTTTAAATGACTATTTTTTAAAAGTCATGCAGGCTTCAGTTTTAAATATGTATGACTGGTGTTTCTCTATACAAGATGAATGTGTTTAGTACAAAGGGAAAAGAGAATATTTGTAGAAGTTTTAGTCAATCATTTCTGTACGTCAGATTAATTTCTGAAGTATGAATATTTCAATATTTTTGTGGATGTAATAATGTTATTAAAGTTTCCTTATATTTGTTTTGGTTCTTACACTTTTTTTGCTTAAATTCTTTTATTGGCACATTTTAGGTATGCAATACGTGAGGCAGGCAGCGGAACCACTGAGCTAAATCCCTGGCCCAGGTATACAATACGTTTACATATAGCATTGGGTACTTGTACTTGTACATGATGTATCATGGTTCTTATTTTTTCCCCATTCCCTGTCCTCCCTTCACCCCCTCCACCCTTCCCTATTTACAAAGACTTTGTTTCCATTTTTTCCTTTTCTCATAATTTTTCCTTTCCCTT
>NW_004624815.1:3301231-3323190 GCF_000247695.1 Heterocephalus glaber
GCTGCAAGTCCCAAGTTGAGCTCCCTGTCCTCCTGAAGGGTTGAACTCTGCAAGGTTCTACTGCAGGTTCCAGCTGCCCTTCCCCTGAACATAGTCCAGGTTCCAATGGGAGGTGATGATCTCTCCAACTTACCAAGTACAGTGGTCTGGTATGCCTTTATTGCAGAGATTCTCTTCCCTTTTCCAATGGGCTTCAGTTTTTATCAAGGAGCCTGAGAGAGGCCCTCTTTCTGTTCTTCACTTCTGCTCTATCTTCTGGAGCTCAGGATAATGGCCTTTATGCCCCCTTGTGTCTCTGTAGTGTGGAACCAGGTAGGGGCACAACCAGGAGGCCAGAGGCAGGGGGCGGGGGCATGGGGACAGAGCAGGGGCTCCATGCAGCTAAGGTTCCTACCATCTGCCAGCTGGTCACTAGGGGTGGGGCATGGAGGCCTGTTTTGGTTTTTAAGTAATATTAATTTTTTGTTGTTGTTGTTGTTACGAGGATTGAACTCAGGACCTCATGCTTGCCAGGCAGGCACTGTGCTACTGAGCTACATCCTTGGCCCTAAATAATGTTAATTCTTTTATGAGCTTTCCAGGAATTAAAGAGTGGAAATGGTATATCCCTAGTAGCCCGCCAGCAAAACTGTGTTTCCTAAACATGAGACATTATCTTCTGCTGGCCTAGAAGTCTTAGTTCAGGCAGGAAACAACAGAGATTCTATTGAACTAAAAGATAAGACCCAGCCACTTGGAACTCCTTATGCCTCTAAATCAACAGATGGAAAAGGGAATTATGTGCTTGCTGGGTGGTTGATCCTGATAACCAAAGAGAAATTAGACTGTGATTCTTCAATAGCAACAGTGTGTCTGGAATACAGGAGATTCCTTAGGACATCTCTTATTAGTATCATTGTCTTATGATTAAAGTCATTGGAAAATTACAATAACCAAAGCTGAGCAGGCCCACAAATGGCTCAGAGGAATGAAGGTTTGAGTGTTACTCCACCAGGTAAAGATCTATGACCAGCTGAGGTCCTTGGTGAGGGCAAAAGGCATAGGTAGTAAAGAAGGCAGAAATAAATACTAGCTTCAACCTTGTGACCAGTTATAGAAGTAAGGACTGTGATTGTCATGAGTATTTCTTCCTTGTTTGGTTATAAATACATGGTGTGTATATCAAACATCATTTTCTCCCAGTTCTAATCCCCTTGTTGTGTAACATAAAATACATTGATTTACATAATAGTATGCAGTTCAAAATATTTAAGTTGTAATAAGAAAGGTAAACATCACCAAAGGATTTTGGATCCTTTTGGGAGGAAAGGGTTAGTCCAATTTCTATTGTATGAAGGATAGTTGCTAGATCATGTTAGAGGGAATATAACTCTATTATATTATATATCTATATATTATATATCTAGTCTTAATTTGGAGATTAAATACAGTTTAAGTAGATGCATGTGGGTGCCAAAATGACAAGAGGTAGACTGGTGATGTTTTTGTTTTATTTTGTTTTGTTTTGGAGTACTGGGGATTGAAGCCAGGGCCTCACACTAAGGTATATTCCAAGTGCTTTTTATATTTTATTTTGAGACAGAGTTTTCTTAATTGCCTAGGCTGGACTCGAATTTATGGGATTATAGAATGTCATATAGAGAGATAAAATTATAGAAAATTTGAACTAGAGATTAACAGACTCAAGATATAGACTGAAAGGTTCACTTATGTCTAATAGAAGTTCCAGAAGGAGAGGCTAAAGCAGAAATTGGCAAACTTTTTCTGGAAAAAAAACCAAGCAGTATTTTAGGCTTTATGAGTCATATCATCTCTGTCACAACTAAGGTCTGCAGTTATAATTCAGCAGCAGTCATAGATACTGCATAAATAAATGAGTATGGCTGTGTTCCAATAAAACTTTATTAGCAAAACCTGTATTTTCAGTGGCCAGGTTTGGCTAGTGGTTCATGATTTAGTGACTTCTGGTTCAAAGATAATGGGTGAAATCAAATTTAAGAAAATAGCAGAGAATTCTCCTGAAATGTAAAATTCTTAACCTTTAGGTTCAAGAGGCCTACTGGGCCCAGGCAAGATAAGTATAAACAGATTAACACTGAGTCATATTTTAGTGAAACTTCAAAGGGCAAGGATCAAGAGACAAATTTTATAAACAACCAGAGAAAATAGAAGCTCTGTAAAGGAATGGCTAATAATACATTTCTCATCAACTACAGTAAAAAAATGAATCAAATCATTACAGGCCAGAAGAAAAATAACAGACAACCTCCAATTTTATAACTTGTAAATGTACCATTCAATAATAAAGCTAAAATGAATATATTTTCAGATAAATACTACAAGGATTTAGAACTCACATACCCACAACTAAAAGAACTAACATTAGGTATGCTTCAGAAAGAAGGAAATTGAACCCAGAAGGAAAAAGTTGGGTGCAATGCTAAGCAAAAGAGCCTACTTTCTTTGGGGAAATTAAATATGATTTAATTGTATCTGATATTGAAGGTTTTAAAAACAAAATGGAACTAAAATACCATACAACAATAACTTAGATTTTCTTAATCTGTGAATGTTAAAATTTTAAACAAAATATAATCCAAAAGAATAGAAATTAAATGTGTAATTTCCAATGCAGTAAAAAAATTAAATTATTTTTACAGTTTAAATCCAATGGAAGTCAGAAAAGGAAGCAAAAAAAAAATAGCACAAGGAAAAACACAACATACAAGGCAGAATAAATTCAAATACATCAGAAATTAAATAAAATGTAGATGGGTTAAACTTTCCCCCAGTCTCAAGTTTTATTGTTTTGCAGAACTAAATCCAGTTGTGTTAGATTTCTGCTCCTGTGACAAAATATCTGAGAATCAACACAAAAGGAGGAAAAGTTTATTTTGGCTCACAGTTTCAAAGATTTCAGTTCCCAGTAAGTTAGCTGTATTGCTTTTGGGCTTGTGGTAAGGCAGAACATGTTGGTGAGAGTACATTGCAGAGAAACTGCTCACAGCATGGCAGCTGGGAAGTAAGGAGAAAAAGGGGAAAAAGCTGGGGTCCAAATATTCCCTTCAAATATGTGCCCAATGACCCAACTTCTTTCCACTAAGCCCTCTTCCTTGTAAAGGGTCTATCACCTCCCAAAATTGACAGGCTGGTGCCCAAACCTTTAGCATATGAGCCTTTAGGTCACATTCAAGATCCAAAATACAACACCAATTATAAGCTATTTATAAGAGTTACCCCTAAATGTCATTATATTGTATACTGAAAATGTACCAATAAAATTAATTTTTAAAAAGTTATCCCTAAAACTATAAAATATCTAAAAGTTAAGAGATAGAATAATGATAAAATAAGCTATTGTGCTCTGATAAAAGAAAGAAATTTCTAAATGTTTTAAAAACAAATTTGGACTTGTGTAAATCTAATATAGTCTCAAGAAATACAAACATACAAACTTAGAATTACCATACCAAGAGATGGAAAGAGCTAATTATTTCAGAAAAACTTTACCAGTTGGTAGTGGCTTTGTGGGATCACTATTTGTGAGAATTTAATTTTTTCAGTTCAAGGAGGATGCTAGGCACTGATTAACTAATAACATGCAAGAAAGAATAAAATGCATTAATGTGCTGCAATGTGTACAGGTGTGTTTGCTTTTCATGCAGTTCCTACATGCTATGCCTTACATGCCTTCTCATGCCAACCAAGGACTGGACTGTATGAGGCTGTCATTTATATTTGGAACATATTTCTATGCACAGAAAAATAAGCTAATAAAGTGAAGAAACTAGCTAACAAAATGAAGAATTGAGTGAGAAAATTTCATGAGGAGTTAAGAGGGGATAGAAAATACCTCAGGTTATAAGGCAATGTATAGAGAGACAGCTGCTTCAATTGACTAAGACTTACAGAAGGCCATGAGGGATGCAGAGAAGTTTGTCTGCATGTAGAGAGGGGCAGTCAGTTGATGGGATACCCACTCATTAATTTGTGTTTGATTGTGAGCAGTCCAGAGAGTATAAGCTCTAAGGAAGCAGATATTTGTTGATCTCATTGACCATGTATCCTCAACACCTAAAACAGGGCCAGGTACATGTAAATACACAGTTGCTATTTATTAAACAATATGGCTTCTTGAATACTGTGATGTGGTAGAGATGGGAGACAGCAAAATAGGTAACTTGGTTGGGGAAACAAGTACATAAGCAATAAGAGGGTGATGGAGGTTTGCAAATGAGCTGAACACTGAATTCCTCTTTCAAAACAAACTTTGATGGCAATGTGAAGAGTAGAGGATCACTGTGTATGACAGGAATCATAATCTTCTAAAAAAAAGTCTAGAGGCACTTCCATAGACTCTTCAGACAGAGCTTCTTAGAACCAAAGGGAGCACACTCCTAGGGCAGAGAAGGTGAGCCAGTCCCAGAACCTGGAAGGAGGCTCCCCTGCTACCATTCCACACTCCTAGGGCAGAGAAGGTGAGCCAGTCCCAGAACCTGGAAGGAGGCTCCCCTGCTACCATTCCACACTCCTAGGGCAGAGAAGGTGAGCAAGTCCCAGCACCAGGAAGGAGTCTCCCCCGCCGCAATTCCAACACACTAGGGCAGAGGTGAGCCACACTGCAGAAGCACCACCACCCCTCTCCATGGAAATGAGAAGACACTTAAACAAGCCTCAAAAAAAGACTTCCAGATCACCTAAAGCAACCCCAAAGGGAAACAAGATGGAACAATTTGATACTCAACCACCTGGACCCTCTGAACTGACAACAAAAGAGGATCTGGGAAAAAACGAAATCAGAAATAATTTCTCAGATAACAGCAAAGATTGTGCTCATAGTGCAAGACATGATTAATAACTCTAGAGAGGACACAGATGAAAAAATAGAGGATCTGAGGAACATGATGGAATCCCAATATAGGAAACAAATGGAATCCATAAAACATATGCAAACAGGTTTCCAGGAGATTAAAAACTCCATCGAAAGTCTGCACAGCAGAATGAATCAATGTGAGGACAGAATTTCAGATATAGAAGAAAAGATTGCAATTAGTGACCAGGAAAAGAAAAATTGCTTTAAAATTGAAAGGGAACATGAGAAATCAATCTAGCAGCTGCTAGACAATGCAAAGAAGAATAATATAAGACTGATTGGAGTCAATGAAGAAAGAGGAGAGAGTACAGATGACATTAAAAAAAACCTGTTCACAGAAGTGATGGCAGAAAACTTCCCAAGCAGTGGAAAAGAACTTGACCTACAGATAAGTGAGGCATATAGGACTCCAGCTAGCCTTGATCAAAAAAAAATCTACACATAGGCATATAATAGTCAGGATTCCAGAAACCCAACAGACAAACAAAATTCTACAAGCAGTGAGAGAAAAGAAACAAATCACATACAAAGGAAAGCCCATCAGAATCACAGCAGACTTCTCAATGCAAACCCTCAAGGCAGGAAGAGCTTGGAGTGATGTATTTCAAGCCTTAAAGGAAAACAGCCTCCAACCCAGATTGATGTACCCTGCAAAACTATCTTTCAAAATTGATGGACAAATAAGATACTTTCATGATAAAGAGCACCTTAGGAACTTCATGAATACCAAACCAGCACTCCAAAAAATGTTAGACAATACCCTAGGAAAAGACAATGAGGTTCACAACCTCAGGAAGCCCACCAGAATGAATCCATTTGGTGTGACAAATTAAACGCAAAGTGGAAGAATCCAACAAAAAAGAAAAAGTCATGACAAGGCTTTTAAAACTTTTAACTTCATCTCCTTAATGAGTATATAATTCAATCTTGTTATTATACTGATTAGTATTTTTCTGATTCTAGAGTTGCACACCTTTCCTTGTGCTGTACTGGCTATTTATCATCTTCTTGTGTCTACTTGTTAATTGGGTTGTCTATTAATGAGCTGTAAGAGTTCTTTACATATTCTGGTCATAGGTTATATGCATTGTAAATATGGTCTGTTTAAGGACTACTTTTCATGTTAATGATGTCATTTAAAGTTCTAAATTTTGATGGAATCTCATTTATCAATTTTTTTCTTTAATACATCATGTTTTTTGTATCCTAGGTAGTTCCTGCCTACCCTAAATTCATAAACCTTGTCCCTTATAATTTCTTCTGAAAGTTTTATACTTTCAGGCTTTCATATTTAGGTTATAGATCCCTTCAAGTTATTCTTAATGTATGGAAATAAAGGGTTGAGGTTAATTTTTTATATACGGATACCAGGTGTTCTAGTGCCATTTGCTGAAAACACTATCTTTTCCTTGGCACTTGAATTGAGTTTATATTCTATAAAATGTTCCTGTTAAATAATCTTTCAAAACTCAGTGGACCATATATGTGTGGTTCTATTTCTAGATTCTCTGTTTTATTCCAATGATCTATCTGTCTTTCCTTACACCAACACTACCTTGATTACTGTAGCTTCAGGAGAAGTCTTAACATTAGGTACTGAACGTCTTCCAATACTGTTGTTTTTTTTTTCTTTTTCTTTTTACTCTTCTAGGTTCTTTGTACTCCTACATAACTTTTAAATTTCAATATCCAATTCTTCATTTATAGCAACTATACATAGACCTGAATTTTTATATATACCTTGTGTTTTCTAATCCTGCTAAATTCAAATGCAAGTTCTAGGGGCTCCTGGAGATTTCTTAGTATTTTCTCTGTAGATGATCATTTCATCTACCTATAAAGATTTAGCTTCTACCTTGCCAGTCTTATCCTAATTGTGTAATTTTATTGCCAGACTATTTTGGTTTGGGCCTAGGTTTCAAAGTTTAATGGACAGATGAAGAGTAAGTATATCTGCCTTTGTTCCCCACCTTAAGGAGAAAACATTCTATCTTCTCCATTCATATGAGGCGTTCTCACTGGAAGTATGGAGTATATGTCTTTATTCTGTTGAGAAGGTTCTGTTCTACTTCTAGTCTCCTGATAGCTTTTACCATGACCAGCTGTAGAATTTAGTCCAATACTTTTTCTCCAACTAGTAGGAGGATCATATGGCTTTTTGTTTTCCTCTGTTAAAATGATGACTTTTGGGGGTGGATCTTCCAATGCTGAACCAACATTGCCATCCCTATAATAAAACCACTTTCTACATACTACCAGATCTGACTTCTAATAGTTTGTTTTGTTAAACAAATTTCTATCTATGTTCATACTTTTTTCTTCTATCCAGTTTTAGGATTAGCACAATGTTGAGTTCCTAAAATGAGGGAAGAAGTGTTTCTGGTTTTTTTCTGCTTTAAATGTTTGATATAATTTATCACTTAAAATGTATATGAGCCTGTTGTTGTCATATAGGTAGGTTTTCAAGCTAGGAATATACTTTCTTTAATAGGTGCTATTCAAATTTTATATTTCCTCCAGAGTTAGTTCCATTAATTTGTCTTCCAAGGTACTTCTTAGAAGTTGTCAAATTTATTTTAAAACAGATTTTTGTAATATGCTTTCAATATCCTTTTAAATTCTGAAAAATCTGTGGGAATGTTTCCTAGGTCTTGATATTTTAATTTTAAAAATGTATAATTGATATTGTGTAATAGGGAGTAAAGGTCTAAAGAAGTAGGGGAAGTAGGAGGGGTAGGGGAAAGGAAAAAAGGGAAAAGAAAAAATATGAGAAAAGGAAAAAAATGGAAACAAAATCTTTGCAAATAGGGAAGGGTGGAGGGGGTGAAGGGAGGGCAGGGGAAGGGGAAAAAAATAAGAACCAAGATATTCATGTAATGGTACAAGATCCCAATGATGTATGTAAATGTATTTTATACCTAAAATGTACCAATAGACTTAATGGGGGGGGGAAATTTTTTTTTAAATTTTAAAAAACAACCAAAGGGGAAGATGCAGTACTTTGCACGTGGGTGGAGCCACCACTAGATAATGTTAGTGGCTTCTGAAACAATGAAAGTGTTGCTCGATGGAGCCTGACGATGGCTTGGAGAAGTGTGTAAAGTCAGTTGTTGGTGTCTCACATATCTTTATCCCATACACACATCTGGACTAATACTCATCAACCTTCTTTGTGTTTATTTTTATTTTTTAGAGTAGGAAGAATTTATTGAGAGAAAGAAAGCTTCTAAGAGAGACAAAGTTCCTTTCTAAATATTGTGTATTGAATCATTAAGACTTTTCCTTATACCTATGACTTATAACATTATAGAGCTTCTGTGGATTACAATATTTGTATTTAAGTTGGTGACTTCCTTAGAATATTAGAAAACACCTCTGTCTTAGCTATACTACACAATTCATTTCTTTGTCAGGCAATTCCAGATTCCTACATTTACCTGTCTTTAGTGAACAATTTCAAAGGGCAGCACTCTTTCATCTTATCAGGAAGAAGTATATCTCTTTAGGCTGTACAGCAGTAGAGATTTTGTTTCCAAGATATCTTCATTTTAATCTTTTTTCAGACACAGAGAAATCCAGTTCAGGTTTGCTATCAGTGGCCAATTGTCATATTTTAGTTATTTTCTTGCAGTGTTAAACTTTTTGCAAAATTTTACTATTTGGCTCACAAAATATTCTAATGCTACCATGCCAAAATAAGGTATTATCGAACTTAGCAAATCCAAATGAAGTTGTTCTTTCTTATTCACATACAAGTTTATAGTTGTTTCCTTGTTAAGAAACCTTGAGTAAGAAGCATTAGGTCATGCCTATTAACAACAGATGCCTTTATTCAAAAACACTCACATTAATATTTCATAATAATTAGTATTTCAACTGAACACTTTTCCAAGACAGTAACAGTTTTATCATCAGGGCCAATTTGGACAACCATTATTGTCAAAGTACGCAGATAGTAAGTGGTATCAAGGACCTACCCAAATCAAAATAGCTCAAGGAAACAAAACAGAACATGTTTTTCTTCACATATCTAAAATGTCCTCAAATTATATCATTAAGATGGCTTCATCTTCAGACATATTTTTCTCCAAATGACAGAAAAGATGTCCTAGGAGCATCAGATTTACATCATCTTTCAGCTTCCAGCTCCCACCATGCAATCCCTGAAAATACTCGGAGTGGTTTCTTTGTGTCATGTGCTCTTCGCAGATCTTCACTAAGTCTAAGTCAGGGGATTCGAATAATCTGATTGGCCAGCCCCTATTGTGCCCCCCATGTCCCATGATGGGAAAGGCACAGCTATGTGACTGACTGCCTGTCCCAAGAGCAAAAGATTTCAAGCAGACCCAAACAAGTAATATTATCTTATTCTTTCCAGAGACGGCCCAGTACAAGAGATCTATAGTCAAATGCACTCTCATTATTACTAGGTGCAGCAAATATCTCATTCTTTGATTCTCATTTTCTCCTATTTCTATCTAACTTGGTAGAGTTACTGTAGGGTTAGAGAATATTTGTGTCAAACATTACTCAGCTATTTCTCTGCCTCCTTTATGTCAGTCTCTGTCCCCACGTGGATTCCTTCAACTTTGTCCTCAGGCCACAGTGAAGGAGACAGTGTTAGTCTGCACTCCCCTCTTTTCCACAACTCCAGCTCTTGGAGGTGTCCTTGGTTGTCTGGAAATCTCCTATAATGTGCCCTCGCAATTTATCTTATTCTCTTTAAACTCTGCAGAGTTCTTGCCTCATTCTTGGTCACTGACTCACTAGTCTACATTGTGCTCATACTTCCTCTGCATCCCAGCTGACGTGTGACCCAGTCAGTGCCAGGAAGCAGACAGATGCTGAGGCAGTTGGATGTTCAGAAGGTTTATTAGAGAGTAACACTCTGGAAGGGGAAAGGAAGAAACAAGATTGGGCAAGGGGAACATCAGACCTTGACACAGGCATGACCAACTCTCTGCTGCGCCAGTGGGAGCCTCGCCCCAGCAGAGGGCTCCAAAAGGGGTGGAAACTTCCAGGCTCTAACACCACTATGTCCTTCAGTCATTGGCTAAAAACAATGGAGAAAATGTATACCTTCAGTCACCATCCCTTTACTCAGATAGTCGGGAAACTCCAAGAAGAGTGCAACGTTGGCTCAAAAGCTGAGGCCACACTGAAGGAACAGCTGGAGACTGCAGCCAATTGTACACAGGGCTGGGCAGAGTGTCCTTCCTTAAATAGAGATTTGTGTGCTGTCATGCCATGTCTTCCAAACCCTCTCAGACTGTAGGACAGGAAATTTTTAGAGAATTCATGTCTGACCCTCAATGAGGGTATCCTGATTATGGTAGGTTATTTGGCAGGGGAAAATTTTGGATTTCAAACTGTTATCACACAGAGAGATGCCAGCTATTCAGCTCTCAGAGCCCTATTCAAACTACTCAATTCCTGTAGAAGCCTTCAAAACATGGATCCTGCTAATTTTGTGTGTTATATTCTTTGATCTATTCTGTGACCTTTCAGGTAACATTTTAGTATTTTCTTGGATGATGTCTACCTAAAACATGGAAGATTGGAGCCAGGCTGGAGGCATAAAAGAAGAGTACTTGCTATGTGAAACCATTAGCCAATACTGCATTTACTGAGTTTACTATATGGTGCAATTATGCCCATTTACAGGTTAGAAAATCGAGATTCAGGATGATTCACTTGCCCAAGGGCCTTCAATCAGTATATTAGGCTGTGTGTATTTCAGCTCTCTTAGCCTCCACAGTCTGTAATCTTTTCTATTGACTTTTTAGGAGAGTGTGTCAAACATTTTCCAAAAAGCTTTTCACCCAATATAGTTCTTACAATATTTTGTGCTTAATCAGATCAGTTTCTGGCTATTCTTTATGCTTGACTACCTGGAATGACCCACTCCAAAGGAGCACTATGAAGCTGAGGTTTTAGTTTCCACAAAATATATTCAAGAATCAATGTGAAAGTGAGCTCTCTTTCATAAGAATAGTGTGGATGTGCTGCCTAAGTTTTTCTGATTCCTTCCCTCTAACCTGCAAAGGCTCTTTCTTTGTCTCTCCTCTTCCTGCTCAGTGGTATTACAGTTTCAAGCATGACATTGAGCTTTTGTGAATACCTGTTGACCTGACGTTTCTGATCCTTGATCTGTTATTCACACCATATCCTTCCTGCTTTTGTGTAAGCAGTTAATATACTTACAAGGGCGGCAAAGTCCAAACCCTACTCATTAAAACAAATATGCCAGAATTACTACAGGGACCAGTATCAAAAGCATCACGTGCACACGCAAACAGTCCTTAGTTACTTTTACTTGTTTCTATTTAAGAAAGGCTGACAGCCTTCTATATTCGAAAGCTCTCTGTAAGACATGCCAGGAGAAAAGCAGATGGAAAACAAAGCACTTGGCTAATAAGAACAGAGACGTGTGCATTAGATATTTAGAAGTAGGGGGGAATTGGGAACATATTTGTTTATGCACATTACTTATTGCTTTATTATTATCCTGTTTAATGTCTGGCCACATTCATGTGTACTCAACACTGGAACTCCCCACCTGAGATTCTTAGCTCCTCACTTCAAAACAAATATGTCTCAGGAACTGGGAGATGTGATCTGAAAACCAACACCATACCTGCACAATGCATAGATTATTGGTAAGAAAGTCATAGCATTATTTTTTTGTGCCCTAGACCCATATTGATTCCCATCTTAAAAGGCAAACTGAAGAGTTAATGAATGAGCTTTCAGCCAAGTCACCTAATATTAAAAGTTATCCCATCGAAGTAGGATGCAGAGATCTGAGGCTTTCTAGCAAGGAGAACCTGGGAATGGGCATACAGTGTTGTTATTAGATTATTTTCCAATACAAAGGTGGATTATGGGAACAATAGCTCAGGAGGCAGATCACACTGAGCCTTGAGCTCTGGACTCTGAGCTGCCAGGGTGAGACAGAGGTGACCTCTTCCCCTCAGCATCACTGGCTCAGGTAAGTGATGCTGGGTTCAACTCCCCCAAGATACCTGTCTGTATTTAAGACCCACCTCTACATGAAACTCACTTTACTCTTGGAAAGACTTCCTCAGAGCTTTATTTAGAAATTTTTATATAAACCAGGTGTGGTGGCACATCCTACAATCCCAGCTAATCAAAAGATTGAAGCAGGAGAATCACATTTTTGAGGACAGCTTAGGCAACTTTGTAAGACAACATCTCAAAGTAAAACTTTTTTAAAAGGCTGGGAATATAGCTCAGTGGGAGAGTGCTTACCTAGTAACCTTGGATTCAATCCCTGGGACCAGAGTAGAAAGGGTGATTTTTGTACAGAAAACTTTACAAAGCAAATGTATAGTTAGAAGAGGTGCCAGGGTCAAGAATATATCTTCCAGATCACATTTCCAGTGACCCCACTCCATCCAAGCTCCACCTTCTAACAGCACATTCAGCTACTACACCCATCAATGGAAGGGTTCCACTAATAAGAATAGAGCTTCCATAGTCCAGTCACTTTCCAAACACATGAGATTTGGGGGGATTGGGGGGGGCTGTATTTGGTACTGGGGATCCAACTCAGGTCCTTGTGCTTGTGCAGCAGGCGGCGAAACCACTGAGCTAAATTCCTGGCCCTGGGGGGATGTTTTAGATCTAAATCATAACATACTGTTTGACTTTTCACAAGTTTGGCAACCAAAGCATCTTCCTTCTTTCCCTCCTACCTGGAAGGTAGGACCTTTCCCCCAAGATGCTGCTTCAGTGTCTTTAGACATATTACTCCTTTCATGCTTCTGAATTCTCTCACCAGCTTTCTCCACTGCCTGAAGTGACTCCCACTCTTACCTATAAAATGACTAGTGAGTCTTCAAAGCCTAATTCAAAAGTCAAATGTCACTCCCCACTTCTGTGCAGTTTCCACACATCCTCTAGGCAGGGTATGTGTCTGAGTGTATTCTTACTCACTCCAAGGTCACGCCTGCTGCCTTGAATCAGAATTGCCTAAATTGTTCAATATCCTTGCCATTCACAACCCTTACCCCAGCTCCTGCAGAAGAATCTGAGCAGAATCTGAGCCTTAAATGAACAGAAGCAGATCATTGGTACCTGGTAGGTGGGTAACACTTTTACCCCACCTCACAAAGAACTCAGATTCCTTTTGCTCCACCACTCCCCAGGGGTTCACAGGGTGGGTCTCCCCTAAGGACCCTCCTTTCATGACACCCCCAATGTCACCTTTGTGCTTCAGCAGCTCTTTGGTTTCAAACTGCACAGCATGCTTTTCTACCCTCAGCCTCTTCTTTCATTAAGAAGTATCTGTACTCTCACCTAATTGGGGCGGGTGTCATTTTCAGGAATTTGGCATCCAAAGAGGAGAATCATCAAATCAGATTCCACCCTGTCCCTGCCTGTCCTTTGGCATGATGTATTAACAGCATTTCCAGTGTAATCCTAATCCTGGCTTGCTTCAGCCATCCCATTAACCAACAGGACAAATGATGTTGGATAAACAAGCTCAAAGTTACCCCCACCCTTAAGCTGGGCAAGCAATGAAGGATGAATTCTCCCACACCATCCCAATAAACTCTTGCTCATCTTTTTTTTTTTTTTTTTTTTTTTGGTGCCAGGGATCGAATTCAGATCCTTGCACTTGCGCAGCAGGCAGTGAAACCACTGAGCTAAATCCTCAGCCCTCTTGCTCACCTTTTAAATCCAGCTTCCAAATGACTCCATAAGAACTTCCTCTGATTAATTTGACCCAATTCCTTCAAATCCACTACTCAATGAGCCTTCATTAATTATGCACCTAGAGATTTTATTCTATTCATAAACTCTTGCAATGTTATCCTGTGAACTTGATTGTCAATCTTTTTCATGCACAGTTCCTTGAGAGGAAGGTCTGGCCTTGCAGATCTTTTGAATTCCTCCCACTAAGTTCACATTTCTGCACAGACAGACTGAATAAATGTCAGTGGTGGACAAACACATGAGACTGTAAGGGTACCTGCACCCCTGTAATTTTCTAGTATAAGAACTGAAGGAGCTGAGGAAGACAAGGTGCTAAAATTTCTAGCCTCTTTGAGGAACATTTTATTCAAAATGTCTCTATATTTCCTTCTAATATGTTGAAATATGCTAACTTGCCAATTTCTTGGACCCTTAAAATCTTACTTAGCAAGTTGTGACTTTTGAAAGAAGGGTTTCAGAATCCCATTTAAAATTCTAAGTATAGTGAAGTATAATACTTTGAGTAATAAGTATAGCTGTTTATGCTCACTGCAAATAAACAACCACTGAATCAATTTTTTTTCACAAACATGTCAGATTTTCACTAATTCTCCTATAGTACCTTATGATACCTTAATGGTTTCTCCAAGGCAGTGAGCCCTAGTAAAAATGTTATGAGTCGAATTTGAAGTACTTAATTTTTCATTATTTTTACTTGCAACGAAACTATTTCTTAACTTCTAGATTTACAGCTGTATGATAATTTAGAGAAAATTGTAATACTTTTCTGAAGACAAAACATATTTGGCTAAATCTGGGCCAAAGAAATTTGATACTTCTGAGAGAAAGCAAGCCAAGCCCTAGATGATTTGGTCATCTTTTCATTTACTCACAGGTTTATAGTAAAATTAAGTACCAAAAGGGTGTGTGTGTATGTGTGTGTGTATGTAAGCACAAAATTGTTCCACTTCTACATAAAAGTTTAGGCCTCATTATTGCCAAGCCAAGGGAAAGACATTATACATTCTAGCAAAATGATAGGAAGTTCTGTAGGATCTTTGGTCATATTTTTTAGTCAATAAATTAAGGGAAGATTTAGGTAATTTACAGAAATGAAGTAAGCTAAGATTATTGGCATGTGTGCATATGTGCTTGACACACTTGTTTTGGTGTCCTATAGCCAATTAGTAAATACATATCTTAGACTTCATCTATTAATTTTAAAGGGAGTGATTGCTTTGGTTATGCTAGCCAGTGTGAAACACATTTTCATTTATAGTAAGTTAAGAGTTGCAACTGGATAATATTGCTTAAAATAAATGAGCAATTTGAGGCAGGAATTAGAGAATGACAAACTGGCTAGGAAAGTGGGCATGACCTACAGATCACAGAATTCCAGGACACATGCACAGAACTGTTCCCAAAGCCCTGTACTTGGAACCAATCAGAGTCCAATCTCCAATTCTCACTAGACCTGGACCAGGTTTTTGGTAGGACAGTCTAGACTTAACGTCAGCCTGAGGAGTGGGAGATATAAAAGACAGCCACCATCAAGCTTAGCACCACTGCTAACTCTTTCAGGTGCCTACCCTGTGACTGGCAGGGTGTATCTATTTTCTTACCTTTAGTTGGGCTGTACTTGCTATACAGAGCATGTTTTCTTCTTTTCTACCTTTAATAAATGTAAAAGCTCTCTACCTTTTGCATCTGTCTTGACCAATTTTTTGTTTGGGACAGGAAGAACCTAGAAACCACCTCTAGAAGAAGACTCCAACAACCCAAAACCTGGTAACATTGAATTTGGAAACATGAATAGAACTGAATTTGTTACTCTGCCCTAATCTTTCACTGCCTACTTGACCTAGCTAAATTTACTCCCCCGAATCTTGCTTATCTTTGAGGTCAGAGGTTCCTCTTCAGGAGGGCAATCTAAACTGCTGGGTCTAAGGGAGGGACCAGAGGGACCACCAGACAACTGCTAAGCTCATTGTAACTTCACCTGCATGCAAGTGACACACATTCTCAGAGTCATGACAGTGGACAATTGCCATGAGGATGACCGGAAAGAACCATAAAAGGAGCAAAAAGAGGTAACACCTAAATTCCCAGAAAATTTCCACTCATTCCCAGAAAAGACATGACTATTCCTCCCCTCTATCAGCCTATCCCTCTCCCTCATTTCTCATTTATATCTATAACCTCCCCATCCTCAACAGGTCAAGTTGATTTGTGAGTTTATCTCCCACTTCTTGGCCAAGAATTAGTGTCTCTTTTGCTCAATCAGTGCTTCACCTTATTATTAGAAATAACCCAATTTGGAAAAATTGACCCAGGTTGAGTTTAAAAGTTGGTAACAAGTAGACCCCAAGGTCAGTCGTTCACCCGGATATGTTTTCTAAGCTTACTTCTTCCCTCCCTTCCCGCCCCTCTCACTCCCATCTCCCGAAGACATTCGATACTCTTGCCTTTCTTGTTCTGAGCTGCTACCACTACCTCCATCCATGCCTATCTCCACTTCTTCCTCTTCATATTCTCTTACAATAATCAATCAGCCCCTTGGAATTCTAGGGTTTTAGTATTAGTTCCTGAAGAGGAGGTTCCAGAAATTCTAAAAAGTCAGATAGTAACTTACTGAGCCAGAAACACAGTGTCTTTCTTAGACCTGCATTTTCCAGCATGGTAGACACTGGCCTTATGTGGCTATTTAGATATAAACTTAAGTAAATTAAAATCTCATTTCCTCGACCTCAATAAACACATTTCAAATCCTCAGTAGCCACATGTGGCTAAGGTATTGAATAGCATAGAACATTTCCATCAGCACAAAAGCTCTGTCATGCAGAGAACTATTTTAGATTCCATTTTCTGAAGGAGCGGCCTAATCCCCTTATTTTATCACATTCCTTTTGGGAAATGCCCTTTTCTCTTGTTGAAGAGGTCATTCACCTTCAGGCCTCCACAAACCTCCTCCCAGTGGTATGTGAAAGTGGAACAGTCATCTCGTCTATAAATTAAGTGCATCATATGATAAGGGCTCCACAAACACAATGAATCTTAGAGGAACTACAGTACTCACAAGGAAATGGGCAAGCCCAGTGGAGCTTAGTCCTCTGCCAAGAGATAAGGATAGACAAGTGAGAGGGAAAGTTAAGCAATTCTGAGAACATATTTAAGACCCAAACTTGTAACACTTTCCCTTTTGTCAGAAAACGGGATTCTGTATTACACTAGTGCCTCTCTTTAACATCTAATGTGTGTAAATAAATACTAAATGCACTGCAATGAAAAGAACCCTGCAGGGAAAACATTGCTAAGGTAAGAATCCTTTTTCAAGTGTAAATCACCATCCACTTAAAGGATCAGGTCTTTCAGAAGGGAACAGGGTATATCTGTAACCAAGGCCCCAGGGAATTGGCTGGAAGCATTTTATTAACACAAATTACTTTTCAATCTCTTCCTTCAGACTGTGCAGGTGGTATTTTCACCTCACTATCTGCAGCCACCCCTGAGCTAGACACACAAAGGAGCCCAGCAAACTTTTATTGAATGCATGTTTTACAAACAGTTCCAAGCCTCAACTGTCATCTTTCCAACATTGTTAAACTGCAAGTCTGGGTTACATAAATATTAAGGTCCATAAAATTATGGCTGTATAAATGATGAATTGCTGAGCCAATTAGAGCTTATGATTTCCTTTCATTGATCTCATTGTTACCAGCTGTTCAGATCTGTGCCACTCGCCACTTTCCAAGCAACACAGAAGGAAATTTATTTATTTTGGTGAAAAGGAAAAGGATTTAGTCAAAGCTACCTTCTAAGGAGATGGAGGGGCCTCTCACGGTTTCCAATCACCACCTCATGGTATTCAGGTATGCAAGGGCTTTGATAGGAAGAGAGGGAAGGACTACAGTGAGAAATTATTAGACAAGGAGATCCCTTCACTGTTTCATTTCCCAGCCATTTTAGGCTTTTTCCCTTTCTGTGGAGAAAAAACCAACCCTAGACTCCCAGGTCCCATTTATCTGAGCTAAGGAGAGGAGGGTGGTGGGATTCCACCCTCAGCATGAGGAAGTTTAGAGAAGCAGCTTATCTCCAAAGGAAAAGAAATCTAAGTTTTAAAGATCCAGTTTGCCTTCCCAGTGCCACTGTTGTTTTCCCATTTGCTTCAATTTCTTATATACCTTTCGCAGATTATTCCTGCAGTTACAACAGCCCTGGAAAAGTGCTCTGGACACTGTTCTTTAGGTGAGACTTCTTCTCCATGCCATTTCTTCATCCTGGAGACCTCCTCCTGGTGCCCCTCATTCTTCTGCTCCCCCAAAGCTGATTCAGACCAAGGCTGCTGCACCCGTTTGCCAGGGGCTTCTCTTTCTTTCTCTTGGATTCCATCTCCTGGATCTTCCGCAGTCTTTCTTGATTTATTCCTGTCTTGTTAGATAACGTCTTCTAGTTGCTGTTTAGAAAAGGGTGTCTGGGATCTAAGTATCTGAAACTGTCTTTATTTCACCTTTATGCCTGATTGATAGTCTGGCTGGTGTTATGGCTTATATCTAGATGTCTCCCCCAAAGTCCTGTGTGGTCATAGGTGGGGCTTTCTGGAGGTGACTGGATCTAGGGTGTGTGATGATGGGATTAAGGGTGTGTGGAACTAAATTAGTCCACTGAGTGGAATTAGCATAGTTCTGCATGTGGCTGAATGGATTTACTGAAGACAGAAGCCCCACCCTGGGTGTGAGTGGCACTATCAAAAGGCTTGTAGCCTGAATAGGATAAAAGGGACTGGCAGGTTTGCTGACTGCTGCTTGCTGCTTTCTGCCTGCCATGCCATGGACCATTTCTCCTCTGTGATACCTCTCTGTCATGTGGCTCTGACTATGGACTGAAACCTCTCCAAAGTGTGAGCTGAAATAAAGCTTTCCTCCTTTAACTTTGAGTATCAGGTATTGTGTGTCAACAAGAGAAAAGTAACTAAGACAGCTGGGTTTAGAATTTATTGTTGGAAGTAAATTTTTCTCAGATTTTTAGGGCTTTGTTCCATTGCTTCCCAGCTTTCTGTGGGACCAATGAGAAGTCACTTTGATTCCTGATTTTTTGTATATGATCTGCTTTTCCTTTTAATATGCATTAATATGGATCGTTTTAAAATTATTATTTGTGCAGAGAACTTGATGAACCCTGTATGTTCAGAGATGTGAATCCTTCAGACCTGGTAATTCTTACATAATTTTCTTAATAATTACTTTTCAATTTTATCTGTTTTATCATTCTAAAAGTCTTCTTAGATCCTCAATTCACCTTTAATGTTCTTATTTTTCTTTTATTTTCCATTCCCTTTTTACCTATGACTTCCTATATTTTCTCAATTTTATTTTCCAGATGGTCTTCGGAAACTTTCATTTTTCAATTTCCAACATATTTCTGGCTCCTTTTGTTTCATAGATGGAGTTTTTTCTCAGGGTATTAAGGAAGAGTTACTTTAAAGTTTGCAGCTTCTCATCATCTGTGTTTCCTCCAGTCCCTTTCTTCTGTTTGTTGATATTGGCCTTTGTCTTTTGCAGGGGAAGCATCCTTCAAGCCTCTGGCAATGTACTGGTTGTCACAGGAGGAAAGACACTAAAATGTTGATTGAAAACTCCAAGTCTGGGCCAGGGCTTGTCAACTGGAGGGTTTCACTGTCAGGATTTTTAGGCTTTTCTCTGTAGTTCTTTAACTTCCCAGAGAAGAATCCTCCTCTCTTCAGCTTCAACAGGTATAAGTCATCTGGCGGTCAGGAAGGTGGGTGGAGGAAGAGGCCTGAGATCATCAGAATGGAATATTTTCAGGAGTGGCTGCTCAAGGTGGCAGAAGGCTCTGGGGGTTTCTTTTCAGCAGTGCTGCTGTGAGAAGCTTCAGCTCTGATGCACTAAGGCAACCATTGTAGGGAATGAAAAACTGCTTTGAAAGTCCCACTGACTTTTCATCCTGGAGAGAACTGGGAGAGGAGTTGCTGGGACCACTTTTGACACATTTTAATTCTCTTGCAGAATCCTAGGTCAGGAAAATCTAGTAATGAGGACATACCAGACTCGCAGTCACACCCCTGGTGTGCAGCCCTACACCCACCTACATTTTCCTCAAGCTTTGCACAGTGACTGCCGACCTCTCCACAGGTACTCAGGTGCACTCTCCTGTTCTGCTCTCTCAGTTATCTCCACCCGACTGCCTTAACTCCTAGGGCATCTGTGCCTTCCAGCACTTCCTGTTTTCTCTAGGCCTCTGCTCTTTGGTTTTATGGGCTTAAAGCATTTTGTTCCCTATGGTCACCTTGGTGGAATTTATAGAAGAGATAATTAAATGTATCAATATATCATGATCACCTAGAAAAGAAGGTAGTCTACATACATGATAAATAACTATAACTAGAATTACATGATTTATTATGCAAAACAGGATATCATTTAGAGTAAAAGGAACACTAACAATTCAACTACAATTATCTAATTTTTATAAGCTTTTAAAAAAATAACTAACAAGTTGGTATCATACTCACGAGAATACACAAAATATAATTTATCCAAACTATTTTGAAATATTAAAACTTTCTGGAAAATTTAAATTAATATGTTCACAAATAAAATTATGTATTCAGCCATGCATGGTGGTTCACACTTGTAATCCGAGCACTCTGAGAGGCTGAGGCAGGAGGATCACAAGTTCAAGCCCAACCTGGGCAATTGAGCAACTCAATTTAGCAAGACCATGTCTCAAAATAAAAAAGGGCTAGAGATGTAGCTCCCAGCCCTCCCTGATACTCAATCCCTATATCTCAAACACATGCACACACACACACACACACACACACACACAATTACATATCCATGTACATTAAAAATTTAAATTAAAACTTTAAAATTTTTCTTATATTATCTGAACATTAAAAACAGTGTAATGATTATTGCATCATGTTCATGTACTTCAATAAGTATTTTAATATTGTCTGTTTTTAATAGCATTACAGTATTTTCCTGATCACTATGCTTTTTTAAAGTATAATACAGTATATAGTATAATTATTCTTCATTTTTGCATAATGTTTAATACAATATTTTAAATTATAATTATAAAATAAGAAATTGTGATATTTTGGATTAGAAATATACGCTCTGTACAGTGGCTAGGTACTTGGGAAGCTCAGAAAATTCTACTAAATGGAGGATACTCAAAATTATACCTTTGCAAAATGAAATATTCAAACCCTGTATTTTCACAAGTACTGCCTTCCCCTTCATTCAGAGTAATTTTCCATGACAAACTTAGAAGATAAAATTTATCAAATATCTTGTCTCTGTTCATTATTAAATAATGTTTTTGAACAAAATGCAATCAAGATTTCAAAGATGTACAAAATAAAGCAATAAGTCACTTAGATGGATTTTTAAAGTAGTTTTCTAAAAATTTCAACTTTTCTAATTTTCAATTAATGATGGACAATGAAGAGAAAAAACATACAGCTAGAGCCCCACCAGCAGAGAGGAGGTAAGCCACTTGCACTGCACAAGAGGAGGCTTCTGGGCTGCCGTACCACCCACCACCACAGGGGAGGTGAGCCACGCAGGCAACAGCAGCACTGCCCCCTCATCAAAATGAGAAGATATGTAAACAAGTCTCAAAACCAGACATTCATATCACCTACAGCAATCCCAAAGGGAAATGAGATGGAACACTCTGATACTCAACCACCTGGATGCCCAGAACTGGCAAAAAAAGAGGGTCTGAAAAAAATGAAACCAAAAATAATTTCTCAGATAACAGCAGAGATTGTGTTCATAGTGCAAGACATGATTAATAAATCTAGAGAGGAGCTCAGGAACATGATGGAATTCCAACATAGGAAAAAAATGGAATCCATAAAATGGATGCAAACAGATTTCCAGGAGATTAAATACTTCATTGAAAGTCTATCCAACACAATGAGCCAATGTGAGAACAGAATTTCAGATATGGAAGATAAGATTGCAATTTGTGACCAGGAAAAGAAAAACATCTTTAAAATTGTAAGAGACCATGAGAAATCAATGCAGCACCTTCTAGATGATGCAAAGAAGAATAACATAAGACTGATTGGAATCAATGAAGAAAGAGGAGAGAGTGCAGATGACATAAAAAAACTGTTCACAGAAGTAATGGCAGAAAACTTCCCAAGTAGGGGAAAAGAACTTGACATACAGATAAGTGAGGTATATAGGACTCCAATTAGCCTTGATCAAAAAAAAATTTACACATAGGCATATAATTGATAAGCTTCCAGAAACCCAACAGAAGAACAAAGTTCTACAAGCAGTTAGAGAAAAGAAACAAATCACAGACAAAGGAAAGCCCATCAGAA
>NW_004624815.1:3327501-3340018 GCF_000247695.1 Heterocephalus glaber
TAAAAGGAATAAAGATAGGAAAGGAAGAAGTTAAACTGTCATTATTTGCTGATGATATGATACTTTACATAGAAGACCCAAAATACTCTGCCAAAAGACTTCTAGAGTTGACAGGTTTAATAGAGTTGCTGGATTTAAGGTCAATGCTCAAAAAACAACAGCCTTTTTATACACAAATAATAGACTCACTGAGAGAGAAATTAGGGAAAAAATTCCTTTTATAATACCATCCAAAAAAAAGGAAATATCTAGGAATCAATCTAACAAAGGAAGCAAAAGACCTCTACACTGAAAACTACAGCACCCTGAAAAAGGAGATTGAGGAGGATATAAGAAAATGGAAAGACATCCCTTGTTCATGGATAGGAAGAACCAATATAGTGAAAATGGCCATACTTCCAAAACTGCTATATAGATTTAATGTAATACTGGTTGAAATTCCAACAATATACTTCATAGAACTAGAAAAAACAATCCAAAAATTCATTTGGAACCAGAAGAAACCTAGAATAGCAAAAGCAATTCTAGGCAACAGAGACATGGCTGGGAGTATTACAGACCCCAGGTTGGAATATACTTTCTTTTATAGTTTTTTCTTTTATATTTTCTCCAGAGTTAGTTTCATTAATTTGTTTTCCAAGGTACTTCTTAGAAGTTGTCATATTTATTTCAAAAGATATTTTTGTAATATGCTCTCTATATCCTTTTAAATTCTGTAAAATCTGTGGTAATGTCTTCTAGATCTTGATATTGTAATTTCAAAAATGTAGAATTGGTATTGTGTAATAGGAAGAAAAGCTCTAAAGGTGTAGAGGAAGTGGGAGGGGGAGGGAGAGGGGAAAGGAAAGAAGGGAAAAGAAAAAATATGAGAAAAGGAAAAAAGTGGAAACAAAGTCTTTGCAAATAGGGTCTATCCTGGAGAATGTTTTGTATACACTTCAGAATATAAGAAGGTAAAAAGAGAGGAAGAAGAGAAGGGGGTGGGAGGGGGAGGGAGAGGGGAAAGGAAAGAAGGGAAAAGAAAAAATATGAGAAAAGGAAAAAAGTGGAAACAAAGTCTTTGCAAATAGGGAAGGTTAGAGGGGGTTAAGCAAGTGCAGGGGAAGGGGAAAAAAATAAGAACAAAGATACTCATGTAAAGGTACAAGATCCCAATGATGAATGTAACTGTATTTTATACCTGAAATGTGCCAATAAACTTAATGGGGAAAAAAAAAGAAAGCATACAGCTAGACTAAAATGTCTGCATACAGATCAGCTTTGTCACAACATTCCTGTAGTTCTGACACTGCACATATAAAATATTTGAAAATCTTAATGACTAGAACTTGTATTTTGATTGATAGGATATGATCACTTATTTTAATACATAATTGGCTATATGTGCACACAACTGATTTCAAATACATTTCTCCTCCACAGTTTCCTAATTAAGTAAGAACACTGCTATTGCTAAAATGCCAAAATCTGTGTTTCTGTTACCACTACAAAACCAATTATTTTATCTTGAAGGGTAAACTTTTGAACTGCATAAAATATTTCAAATTCAACCAATGAAGTTCCAAAGTCTTTATTTAATTCTGAGAATTTAAAGGGAAAAAAAACCAAACCACTATTTGGATTAACTTGGCTGTGTTTCTGTGCGAAGTATCTGATGTCACAGACAGAAAGCAGGCATTAATTATCCGTTTGCAGATTTCTTCCTTTGCTAATGGAGCCCATAGCCTGCCTGTAATTATATGAACAAGAGATTTTCTACATGCACAAGAGAACTTGGGAGAAACATGAGAGAAATTAATTTAGAACAATAGTCTTTTTATAAAGAGTCATTCTTCAGAGTGTGATAAGGTAAACACCATCTGCATCTGTACATGTTAAATTGTCTCAGACATAGTCGTGTGTATGTGTGCGTGTGTGTGTGTCTGTGTGTTTTATAGGGAACTGAACAGAGGGTCTTCACACTGAGCTATATCCCTAGCCTTTCTAAATTTTTTATTTTGAGACAGTGCTCCTGCTAAGTTACTAAATTGCCCATGCTGGGCTCAAATTTGTGATTCTCCTGTCTCAGCCTCCCAGAGTTCTTGGATTATAGACATGCCCCATCAGGTCAGATAGAGTAACTACTTCCAAAATAGATGTTAAAAAATTTTAAAAGTAAATGTTAATAGTTCTTCAGCAAATTTGTATCTTTTGTGTTTAAATGGTCAGGGATATCATCACTACCTCCATAGCAATTGGAAAATTTACTCTTTCTTTCTTTTTCTGAGATTACACATCCACCATTGAGTTTCTTGAGAAATTAAAATTCAGTTCTTAAGATTTCATTAAACATGTGCTCTTTAAAACTTTATTGCTGAGAGAAAATGAGAGGTGAGGGAGGAACTCCAAAAGCCCATTTCTCCATAAAAAGTAATGAAAAAAACTGTCAAAACAATCAGAATCAACTTTTTTGGAATTCTGAAAACTAATCAAACTCTTGTAACTACCCAGGAGCATTTATTCAAGCGAAGAGCCAAATCTCAGTAGGATCACTGAGCTTTGTTGCATCTTAACATATTCTAGTCCCATCTTCCAGCTCAATGGTAACCTTAAAACTAACAGCCCATAGTCCCCTCCCTGTCAATTGAGAACAGGGAAGAACAGAAAATTTTAAAATTATCTTTACCTACCTGTCTGGTGGCTCTCTGGAAGATCTATTCTGAAGGCTAGGCTTTGTTTCATCTGACTAAAATCCTCCCCTTCTCCTAAAGTTGATATGAGGGTAGGGACCCTTTGTCAAAAAACATTTATGGGCCAAATGTTATAATCCCTGCTATCTGATCCAATAATAACACTATAAATAATAAATAAGCAAATAATAGATGACTTTAGATTAAGCAATGTGGTTCATTAAATATGACACCAAAACACAAGCAACAAAAGAAAGATAGATAAATTGGACCTCATTAAAATAAAAACATTTATACTTCAAAGACACTATCAACAGAGTAAAAAAAACAACCCACAGAATGGGAGAAAATATTTGCAAATCACATATCTGACAAGGATCTAATATTCAGGCATGTAATGAAGTTCTCATAATTCATTAATAAAAAAGCCAACCACCAATTTTTTTAAATGGGCAAAGGATTTGAATCCACATTTCTCCAAAGATGATATATAAATAACCAATATGCATATAAAAATATTTTTGACATTGTTAGTCATTAGGCACTATAACTTAAAGCCAAAATGAGGTACCACTTTACACCCACTAGGCTGGCTATATTCAAATAGACAAACAAGTGTTGGCAAGAATATGGAAAAGCTGATATCCTCAGAATTCCCCACAGGAATGTAATATGGTGTAGCCCACTTTGGAAAACAACTTGGCAGTTGCCCAAAAAGTTACCTTACTCAAAACTGCTGTTTCACCAGCTGTCTAATAGATAGATTTTTGTGGAGATTATAAATCTTTGGAAGATATCCTTAGAATATGAGATGGACTTCCTAATTTGAAATTTTGAGCTGAAATTAGCCTTTTAAAATTTATTAGATACCAACATGATGTTTTTCAATTATTGACAAAGTGAAGGAGCTAGATTCTATGTCTATACTGTCTTGAAACACTCTTTTACATGAGCCATTTCTGAGAGAGAAACATTCCACTAACTCAGTTAATTTGTTTCCTGTGGTTAAAGCATGAGCTGGAAGCCAGGTGTGGTGGCACACTGTAACACCAGCACGCGGGAGGCTGAGGCAGGAGGAACACTGCAAGTTTAAGGCCAGCCTGGGCTATATAGTGAGTTAAGGCCAGCTTGAACTATATAGTGAGACTCTGTCTCAAAAAACCAAAAAGCAAAAACAAAAACACAACAAAAAACTTGAGATGGAGACTCGTCCTCAACAAACAGAAAGACTGGACTTTTTGCTATCGGGAAAATTCAGATATGTTAGCAATGAAGATGAAAAGTGAAAAGACTAATTTTCCTCTTAAACATTAGAATAATCTATGTAAAATATCTTAACAGTTGATAAGGCCTCATGTTCAGCCCTGGATGCTTGGAACTGGCCTGAGATTGCTCAGGTAGTGAAAGGCAGCTGGCAGGAAACCAGTCAGCTTAGCGAGCCACTGTTTGTTTTGCTTTATGAAAAATTTAATTTAAAAATTAGATCCATGAGAAAGGGTCATGAAAAGTTGAGCAGTTTCTCCCACAAGAAGTCAGGATGGCTGTTTAAAAGAACAGGGCTTATTCTCAAAGAGCAACAGGGACACAACCTGAAATTATGCAGAAGGTCATGGCTGCAGCCAGCTGTGGGCTGAGTTACCAAGCTGATCACCAGTGTCAGGCCCAGAGTGAAGCATTCAGGACTATGCCCCGGGTGAGAACCCCTTCCTCAGAGAACCGAAGGAGGACAGATTTGTGTGGCACATCCTGAAAGCAGGAGGAGACATGGTGCCCAGTACACACAGGAAACATTACTGTCTCTTATCTCAGGCCTACTGGTCATCTATAGTCCTTCCTGAAAATGTGTGTTTTCCTGGTTTCTCGTTCTGTGAGCTGACAGGAGCAGAGTGCAGAGCCCAGTGTCCAGTCTCCGTGTGGCTGGCGGGGTGCCGAGAATGTCTGAAGGCCACACAGCGTGTGTCTGGGAAGGGACAGTCAGAGTGATGCTGCTGTAACTCTCCTTTAAGCATCACCAATAAAAGGATGCCACATTTGATGCCACAAACTTCGAAGGGACTGCTTAGTCCTCGTGTTTTTGTTATAGCTAAGCAGTCTAATTCCCTTTGATGTGGACTTGCAGACTTAGGAAAACCTTGTCCCTTTGTGCTTTGCAAAAACTAGTTTTTCAGTTTTGCATTAGAAATGGAGTGGACTGAAGTGCTTCTGCCTCAATGCTTTTAGTCCAATTTCAAATCAAGGCCTCTAGACTTAAAGCCATTTTATTCTTGGATTCACAGCTGTGATTGTGGATGATTTGGAGCCAGAGACTCACACCTGCAGCAAGGCCTGCATTAATACAGAACATCTCTTCCTCACAGAGACAGACCTGGAAGATACTGGCTCTGGCCTGTGCTACCTGCTTCCCACTGACACCCCTGGCAGCCCATCCTGAGAAAGACACAGCAGTTTGCAAGGTGGAATCACAAAAGTATAAACTCAAATTAGTGCCATATGTTGAAGAGCCTTTGTTATTTATGCCTGAACCAGATGCTTCTATCCCCTATATTACATTTGCAATCAATCACTTCTTAGCTCTTTTTCCTGATGCAATGCCAATTTAATGAAAGAATTGTGCTTCGGGTTTTTTTTTCTTCATGACTATGAGTGCTCTCATGACCAAATAACCTCACTATTTCATCTCAGAAAGGTTCCCCTTGGAATTAATTACTTTGAAATCAAAGTATTCCTGGGCTCATAGCTTCTTTTAAAACCATCATTGCCACTTCTTCCCAGCAGATTATCTTCCGTAATTGAATGAAATTTGTACGTGATGTCACAGGGAAGAACACAGCAATAAAAATATATGGCAAACTATTAGAAGTTAATCTGGACAATTACTTCATGGATGCCAGTTCCCAAATGATATTATTATTTTACATGGTAAATGGATAAAAATGTCCTACTGAGGAATTAACCCTGAGATTTAAACATGGATATATGGGATCATGAAATTCTGCCTTGAGCGTAACAAGCAACATCAACGCTGTGCATATGTATTATTCTCATTTAAAGAAAAATAATGCTAAATAAAGTACAGAGACATATGTACTTGCTCTCTTGAAAGATTAGAGATAGGTGACTCTCATATCATTAAATCCATTCCCCAAGCTTCTCAAGAACATCTCTCCCATTTTGGTTTCTTTGGCCCCTTAATTCTTCCATTTTCCACAGCTTACCAAGCACCTACCTCTTTCATTATTTCCTAATAAAAACCTATCTCTTAGATTTTTCCTGCTTTTTAAAAATGTGATAAAAACACACAACACATAATTTACCATTGTTCAGTGTGCAGTTTGGGGGCACTCGGTACATTGTTATGTAATCATTTCTGCCATCTATCTCCAGAACTCCCCCACCCTGCTCCTGGGGATTGCATCCTGGGCTGCTCTACCACTGGGTTACATCCCCAGCCCTTTTTATTTTTTTATTTTGAGACAAGGTCTTGCTAAGTTGCCCAGGTGAGACTCAAACTTGTGCTCTTCCTGCCTCAGCCTCCCTCAGTGCTGGGATTACAGAAGTGTGCCATGCAGAACTTTTTGCTCTTCTCTAACTGAAACTCTGTACCCACTGAACAACAACTTCTCACTCTCTCCCCCCACTTCCTGATAACAATTCTACTTCCAGCTTCTATGAATTTGATTACCCTAGGTATCTCATGTTTTAAATGGCACAGTTTCTGTGGAAAGCAGTATGTCAGTTCAAAATTAAAACAGAAATTACCTAACGTCATTTATAGCTCAATGGATGCATATTGAGGCCATACTCTTAAGTGAAATAAACAGGACACACGTGTAAATACCGAATAGTTTCTCTAGTGTGAGAAACTGAAAGTGTAAAAAAGGATTAAAAGGATTAATAACGAATAATTGATACTTTGAAATAGGAAAAGGTCCAAAGGTGTAGGAGTGGTGGGAGGGGAAGGGGAAAGGAAAGACGGGAAAGGAAAAATTATGAGAAAAGAAAAAAAAAAATGGAAACAAAGTCTATGTAAATAGAGAAAGGCAGAGGGGTGAAGGGCGCACAGATAATGGGGAAAAAAATAAAAACCAAAATACATCATGTACAAGTACAAGCACCCAATGATAAATGTAAATGTATTGTATACCTAAAATGTACCAATAAAAAAATTTAAGAAGAAAAACAAAACAGAAATTACCATGGAATTTAGCAATTCCACTTTGGGAACTCTACTTTCTGCCTCTATTTTGACTGCACCAGCTACTTCATAAAAGTAGAACCATATAACATTTATCCTTTGTGAGTGCTTATTTCACCTAGTGAAGTGCCTACAAAATTCACCTATGTGGTAGCATGAGTGAGAATTTATCCCTCAGTTTCAATACTAGTGTGTTATATGTCTACACCACATTTTGTGTATCAACTCATTAATAAACACTTGAGTTGCTTCTACTTTTGGCTATTGTGAATAATGCTGCTACAGACCTGGGTATACAAATATCTGTTTGAGTTCCCACTTTTATTTCTTTTAAATATACCCAGGAGTGGAATTTCTGGCTTATTTGGTAATGTCTATTTTAAATTTTTTGAGTAACTGCCACACAATTTTCTGTAGAGACTGCATCATTTTATATTCCTACCAATAGTGCACAAGTGTTCAATTTCTCCACAACCTCACCCATGTTTGTTATTTCTGATTATTTTGTTTCTTTTTTATAATATTCATCCTAATGAGTATGACATGGTATCTCCTTATGGGTTAATTTTCATTTACCTAATGAATTAGTGATGTTGAACATCTTTTATGTGCTTAGCAGACATTTGTGTATCTTCTTTGAAGAAATCATTATTCACAACCTTCAGCCATCTTTTAACCTGCAAGTTGAGTTGTAGTCCTTTATATATACTGGATATTCATCCCTTTTCACATATTATTTGAAGGCATTTTCTCCCATTCTATAGGCTATCTTTTCACTGTCTTGATATCTAGTTCGTAGCTGCAAGTTATGGCTTGTGTCTAGATGCTCCCCCTAAAGCCTCATTTGGTCATAAGTGGGGGTTTTACAGAGGTAGCTGAATCTAGAGTATGTGATGCTGGGATTAAGGGTGTATAATTACTAAATCAGTCTACTGATAGGTTTGGCATAATCCTGGGTAGGATTAAGGGTGCCCAGCCTGGGTGGATAAGATATAAGGGACAAAAAAAGGATTCTTGCTCATTGCTTGTTGCTTGTCACTTGTTGCCTTGCTGGTTTGCTACTTGGCTTGCTGTCTGCTGCCTTTGGGCTGCCATAAACTGTTGCTCCTCTGCCAGGCCTACCCTGCCTTGGAGCCAGCCAACTATGGACTGAACCCTCCACAAACTGTAAGCTAAATAAACTTTTCCTTTTTTAACTTTGGGTGTTGAGTATTTTGTCTCAGCAATGAAAAAGTAACTAAGACAATACACATTTTAATTTTAATAATTAATTTTAATTTTGATAATGCCCAACTTATTTTTCTTCTTTTGTTGTCTGTGCTTTTAGTTTCCAAAGTTATGACGTTTTCCTCCTAACTTCTTTCTTTCTTCTTGCTTGTGAGTTTCCTGGTTTAATTACTTCTCTTTACATCATTGATTTGGGGTGTTCAACTCAGTAACTTTTTGTATTTTCCTCCCTCCACCACTATCCTCTACCCTTGGGATTTGTACATAACATTTCAACTATGCTCTACATCCCTGATAAATATGGATGTTTCTGCTCTTTGTCTTAGAGTGTAAGCTCCTCAAAGGAAGGAAAATAGTTCTGTTTCTCTCTGCACAGTATTAAAAACTACAGCCTTTCAAGCTTTTTGATGTGATTTTTCTCAATCAGGTTCAGTGGCAGAAAACAAAAATGTATTAATCAGCTTTCCCATTGCTGGACACAATACCACAGCTTAAAGGAGGAATGATTTACTTTGGTTCATGTTTTAAGGAAATTCAATCCATGGTCAGCAGGCTCCAGGGTAGAAACTTCATGGTGAATTGTTATAGTAGAGCAAAGCTGCAACAAAGTCTGTGACAAATGGGAAGCAGCGCGAGGGAACAGTGCCAGAGAGCAAAGATGAAGCCACCAGACATAGACCTCAAGGCCACACTTCTATGACTCATTAAGACACCCAGAAGTATGCTCCACCAAGCCCCTGAGAGATCCCAAAGCCAAATGAAGTTGACACTCTACCCTAGTCACCACATCATTCTAGATACCTCAAGTAGAAGCAGATTTATAGAGGGACCGAGGTTCTTGCAAATTCATTAAGAAGGAATAGAAAGGAGAAAGGCTGGACCTCCAAAACCAACCCTGCAGAACTGGCCATCAGGGAAACTGCTTTCTCAGCCTCTTTCAGGAAAGTGGGGATTTACAAGGTCCACACCTGAATGCTGGCTTCCCAAACAGCACCCTCACCATGATCCAGGGAGAGATCAGGAAGACATTACTTCTGCAACTGGAAGCTGTAAGATCAGTTCTATGCCTGCTAGATCTGCTCTGGCAAAAAGTGAATGCTCCATATCCCACCTCTTGATACCCATGAAGCCAGTGACCAGATACTGGAATCTGTAAAGTAAAATAAAAACACTAAGGATCTATAAGTGTGCTTGCCTGCAAAATAGTGCAAACAACGAAAAAGATGTCACTTATACCTTTCAAACCTCATTTGTGTGTATTTAGTTGAAGAAACCTAAATCTCATTAATAATTTCAGTTGCAAAAGAGTTTGACAAGTGCCTCTTTTAGCTTTCCAGTCCCTGAAGAACAGGAAGTCAGGAGAGGGAAGTTGAAAGTCAATCCCCCATTTTCCCCCATATCTACCACCATGATGAGGACAAGGATGACCAGAGTAAAATATATCAGGTTTGATTTTTAAAATGTGGTGACTATTTAAGTTTTTAAAAATTATTATAGGAAAAGACATATTGCCATTAATTCCCACAAAATACCTCCCTCACTTCAAGCACACATCCCATTGTCCTTGCCACTTTCTGAAGCAATTCTGGAAGTCTTTTTTCATTAATGTCTTTAGTTGTGCTGTCATAGATGCTTTGATATTCTCAATCAATTTAAAACATTTACCTTTCACCATCATTTTGACCTTGGGAAGAGCCAGAAGTTGCATGATACCAGAACTGGTGAGTGAGGTGGATGAGGACACAGCGTAATGTTTTTATGAGCCTGCCTTTCTGTTGGGTGGCACTCGGCAGCAATATTCACCATATCTCTATAGCTTACCACAGTGCCTGGCATAGCACAAACTGTTTAGTGAAAGAATAAATTGTGACACATAAGTCTTATTCCATCCTAAACATTTTTTCTTTGCATATGCAGAAAGACATATGATGAATTCTTAGGTGACATCCACTAAGCATTCCTTTAAACACATATAACTGAGCTCAGCCTGAGAAGATGAGAGTCAGCTGAACTACCCAGGAGCAATCCAGTTGTTCCTGAAGAAATCTGGTGGAACTGAGTTGCCCATTGACATCTTTGGGGCCAATCAAATAGTGTCTGATAGAGTTGGAGCAATTCAGTTGCATTTAAAAACATCTTCTCACTATTTAATTGGACTTAGAAATTATTCTGGCACAACTCTGAGGCAAGAAACAATTCTTCTTGTGATGAAAGCTAGCCTAGGAGAGACCTTTTTCCAAATTTTTGACCAATAGTATTAATCTAGTTTCTAGTCACCAAAATCAAATCCAAATGTTCTTCTAATGGCTATAAAGAAAGCTAGAGAGTTTTTCTATAAGAATAGCTATTTAAATAGGTAGGGTTGTGGCAGTAGTAGCCAAAAGCATAAATATAACTGGGGGAAAAATCATATTTAGAAGGTTAAAGAAAGAGGCCCCACAGAAGAGAAAGGATGAACTTGTAGCAAGAAGACTTGCTGTGAGAAGCTGTTTCCTGAACATCAAACTATGGGTAAGGAACGTGTCATTGATGTTTTCTCCTCAAATGTAGCTCATTCAGTACAGAGAATTCTACACAGGCTATCATGAGGCAGAAAGTGAATTTAATACAACATGAGTTAAATAAATTCACAAGTAGATTTTCAATGCTTTGCTCTCACCTACTCACTTTGAAGCCTTATGAGTTTCACCCTGATTTGTACTTCTGTCATTATTTCTGATTCTTTCAAGCTTTGCAACAAATAGTTGAACATTTGAGGACATGGGATCTAATGATTCTACTTAGTTATAAGAGCTGGTCCTTAGCAACACTGAGCAAACTACCCCTCTAGCAGGTCAGTATCTCCAGCTTTGTCTCTCAGAACCTTTCTCCCTTAGGTAAATTTTCATCACATGATTCCCCTAGAAGTCCATGTTCTTCTTCCCCATATCTACAAAATTGTGCTCCTAAATCATTTACACATTTTGCTATACAAACTGGTGACAACTTCAAATGCTACTCCACCTTGGATATTTGAATTTTGATAAAGATTGGAGCCTTCACATCATTAAACAATCAATGGAATGTCAGCCCCAAGTCACTGAGGAAGCTAGGCTTTGATGGAACTCAGGGAATATAGTGCTTCTTGATCTGGCATTGGGCATATGGCTGTGTTCAGTTGTATGCTGACTTGTGCACTATTCTTTACACACTAAGACTTCAAGTGAACATTATTTTAAGTATGAGCAACAGATAAGGTCTGCATTAGAGTATGGGTGAGAAGAACAGGTCAGGTTTGAGATATTTCAGTAGTAAAATCAATAGGACTTGACAAGAAAAGAATGTGATCAAGGCAGCTATAGTGCTTGGAATGCCAGGTTCATAGTGTTAACCAGGACAAAGTTCATATAGGAAGGATACAGGAAGAAAAGTAGATTTGGGAAAGGGAAAATAATGGCCTTCGTCTTTGGACCAATTGTGTTTGAACTAATGAAGCAGTAGACAATCTGAAACAAAGGTTGAATTTTGGGAAAGAAAAGTAGTCTGAAAATAGGTATAAATCATTAGAGGGTCAGAGGTAAATAAAGTGATGTAAGTTGAAACCCTAGACAATGTAGTTGAATGAATTGGAAACAGAAGTGTGTTGAGATATTAATACACTTGGGGAATATCAATGCATACTAGGGGGGATCCAGGAATGAAACAACAAAAGAAACCAGTGTGGAGAGATCAACAGGATCAGGTAAAGCAGTTCCATGGAAATCAGCCATTTTGGCAATTTCTTAATTTTACTTTCCTGGCCCAGAGGAAAGGGCTTTTGGGCCACTGTCTGTCCCACCTCTCCTGGCCCAGAGGTAGGGGCTTCCCAGCCACCATCCCTCCCGCCACTCCCAGCCCAGAGGACAGGGCTTTTGGGCCCCCCTCTGTCCTGCCATTCCTGGCCCAGAGGAAAGGGCTTTTGGGCTGCCTTCTGTCCTGCCAATCCTGGCCCAGAGGAAGGGGTTTCCTGGCCAGCACCCATCTCACCACTCCCAGCCCAGAGGAAAGGGCTTTTGGGCCATTGTCTCACTGCTCCTGGTCCAGAGGAAGGGGCTTCCTGGCCACCATCCCTCCTGCAACTCCCAGCACAGAGGAAAGGGCTTTTGGGCCACCCTCTGTCCTGCCCCTCCTGGCCCAGAGGAAGGGGCTTCCTGGCCACCATCCTGACCACCATTCCCGGCCCCTGTCCCACCTCTCTCAGCTCAGAGGACATGAGCCATGCATACGCCAACAGCACTCCCCCTGCTTCCTCAGTTGAAATGAGAAAATACGTAAATAAGTCTCAAAACCAGACTTCCAGATCACCTACAGCAACCCCAAAGGGAAATCAGATGGAACACTCTGATACTCAACCACCTGGACCCACTGAACTGGCAACAAAAGAGGATCTGGAAAAAATGAAATCAGA
>NW_004624815.1:3345108-3359041 GCF_000247695.1 Heterocephalus glaber
TAGTGGGAGGGGCAGGGGAAAGGAAAGAAGGGAAAGGAAAAATGCTGAGAAATGGAAAAAATGGAAATAACGTCGTTGTAAATAAGGAAGGGTGGAGGGGATGAAGGGAGGGCTAGGAATGGGGAAAAAACAAGAACCAAGATGCATCATGTAAAGGTAAAATTCCCAATGAGAAATGTAATTGTGTTGTATACCTAAAATGTACCAATAAAAGAATTTAAGAAAAAAAAGCAAAAACAAAAAAATTTTACTTTCCTCCTACCCCACCAAGTCCTGCCAATTCCTGTCTGTTTCTGCACTTTCTGAGGCCACAGTCCATGCACGGAGTTGAGGAGAGGAAGTTGTATACAGTAGGATGCCTGGTGTTCAGGAAACCTGGGTTATAGACTAAGGACTGAGCTGAGTAAGTCTGGGAACTTACGGAACATGGAACCACAGCTTAGAGATGAAGTAAATGGAAAGCTACCAAGGAAGCTACATTTTTAGCAATTAGTATGGCAGGGGTTCATACCAATCAGAATGGGCCAGCAATTAACCAATCAGGACAGATGTCAGAACATAAACCACCTATGAGGTCACATCTGTCCATACTGACTAAATGTGAAAGTCCTAAGGCCCTCAATGATTTACACTGAGGAACGATGTAAAGCAGAGGTTAAGAAGGCAGGCTCTAGATTACTATAGTTTAGACCTTGAATATCCCCAAAAGCTACTGGTTAAAGTTTTGATCCCCAGAGTGGGGCTTTTGCAAGGTGATGGAAACTTTAAATGGTAAGGCCCAATGAAAAGTCCTTAGGTCATTGGAGGTGTGCTCTGAAAGAGGATTGTGGGACCTCAGACCTTTCCTCTTCCTCTAATACTTCCTACTGATGAGGTAGGTGAGCAGTACTGTTGTGCTATACACTCCCACCATAATGTGCTGCCTCATTATAGGCCCAAACCAAAGGAGGCAATCAATCATGAACCAGAACCTCTAAAACTGTGAGTCAAAATAAACCTCCTCTCTTTTCAAGTTTATTGTCTAAGGCAGTAATGGCAAAACTATGACACATGTGTTTATTTTTATTTTAAGACAAAATCTGTTGGTGCATGAGTTGTGTTCAGTATTCAGTATTCAGGTTTAATTGCAGTGTTGGTACTTTACAATACATAAGTGGGTTTTGGGTTGCAGTTTGGGGGCTTGTCTCTAAAAAGTTCACCATCACTGGTCTAAGGGATTCTAATACACAGATCCAGTTCACTTAGATTCTATATCTGGTTTTGCCACATTTTATTTGTGTGACCTTAGGATTGTTACTTATCTATGTCTGTTTCCTTACCTATGAAATGATGATATGCACAGACCTTGAAAAATAAGTTTTAGAACAATTCCTGACACATGGAGAACACTAAAAAATGCTAATTATTATTATTTCTGAAGAATTCCCTGCACCTTGGGGCACTCTGTCTTCAGCTACACACTCAACTGCTCCTTCAAACAAGTTGAATCCTCATGGACAGGCAATGATGCATTCACACAACCATAATCTTCCCTTGGAAAAATTCCTAAATTCAATTAGCATCTCAGGCCAACTAAACAAACTATGGAAAAATCCAACTGCTTCAGATACTTTGTTTAGATGATTTCAAAAAGGGAGAGAAACCTTTGAAATGAAACCAAAAACTCACAGCAGATACATTCCATGGTTGGAACTCCAAGAATTTCAAAGGCATTCAGTTTTTTGGAGCAAGATTTGGGGGATTTGACTGAAATACTATGTAAGAGGTGGGATTTGTGAGGAAGAGACACTTTATTGGTAATAAAATTGTTTTATCTTGACATCTTGAAATGGATTTTTGCCTGAGTATTTGCCTAAGTTCTGTTTACAATAGCCATTATCTTGTGGGGAAAAGAAAACTGTCTCTTAATCAAAAAAGAAAGAAAAAACTAGAGAAGATATGCTTGAGTGAACAAAGAAGTCATAAAATATTTTTGTGGCTTTCAGAAAAGCTTTGTTCATTTGTATTATCTTATACAAGTTGTAAAAATGTGCAGAAATGAAAAATCAAGAAAGAGCAATGGTATATCACTGTAGAAATAATTTCTTGTACACTGTAGAAAAATTAATTACAAATTAAAATTTTTCAAGCTTCCTCCCAGAAGAAAGTAAGTGGACAAACAGAAACATCAATATCTCCCACTGACCGTACTCAAGTTGAATGGTTCAAATGTCATCTTCTCAGATTGGCTCCTCCTCATCATTCACTATAAAATGATTGCTCTCTGGGTCTTTGTTTTGTTTTTTATTCAACATTTGCCTCAGTTACAATTCCTGAATGGATTATTTTCTTTCTTGCTTATTATTTATTTCTGCACTAGAATGTATCCCTACTAGGGCAAGGAATATTTTGTTCCTTATTGTGTCCCCAGTTTCCAGAATACCCAGAACACAGTAGGATGCTCAATGAACATATGAGTGACTAAGTGAATGAGTGGATGAATGCTGTTGCTCGGATGACCATTTTGAATAAACTGTTGGGTAAATTCAGTGCCATGTATACATTATCAGTAAATTGGTTACCTTAGCAAATTGATAAAGATCTTGACCAGATTAAGCAGTCAAATCAATCAAACATGATCCATCCAGGAATTTCATTCAGAGCTTTAGTGTACATTCATTACAACTTTAACTCTAATTCTAGCAGAAATATTTCAAATTGTCCTCCTGGTATACCTAGTCAATATATTTTTTTTAATCTAAGTGGCTGCTTCCAAAGACATAACTAATAATTGCAGAACAATTAACTTGTTGAGGTACACTGGTTTATCCAGGTAAATCAACTGAAATCAAGGGCTTAGTGATTATGGAGTAATTGACCTGTGTGTGGTCAGAATATTGACTACTGAAACAACTCATCTAGAGCTTAGACAGAGCTCAGGACACTAGACCATGCTCTCTACTTTCTTATTTTAAATGACTAGAAACAACTTTCTAGTTTTATAGGTGCTGAGTTGTCCTGAATGTTTGGGGAAAGCAACCTTAAGAAAAGATAGAAGTAAAAGAGGGAGGAAGAGGATAAGCTGGCTGGCCCGCAGTAACACACACACACACACACACACACGCACCTCCCACATTTAAACAAATCAAAACAAGACTCGGTTCCCTAAAATCTAATACACTTATAATAAAAATAGAATAGTGCTCCAAAGTATATTATTGGCAGGTACATATAAATGAACAACCAGGCCCATGTCCTGAGAGCTTTTATTAGAAGAAACAAACTATCTAGCTGTTGGCTCCACTGTTGGAAAAGTTTTCTCAAAAATATATTCTACCAAATACACTGAGTTAGAAGACAGCAGGTCTCTTAATGTGAAAAAATGTGAACATGTTGACATTAACACTTTGGGGTTTTTAATGTAAAAACAGCATTCCAGAGCCCTATAGACAAAGTTCACCCCAAAAGTCATGAGAAAGCTTTGTTCATAGCATAACAGTAGTGATTGTTATGGTTCTTTCTGGGCAGAAAAATATTTGTTGTTAAAGAAAAAGAGATATTTTCATGGAAACGAAATCTATGTAAATAGGGAAGGGTGGTGGGGGTGAGGGGCACACAGGTAATGGGGGAAAAATAAGAACCAAGATATATTAGGTACAGGTACAACCACCCAATGATAAATGTAAACGTATTGTATACCTAAAATGTACCAATATAAGAATTTAAGGAGAAAAACAAAGAGAGATTTTCTTTCAGACTAGTAGTATAGTAGTATAGAATCAATTCCAGCTTTATCTAGGGCATTAAAAAATATCAGCATCCAGAGCCAAAAACTAAAAGCTGGGGCTAGGGAAGGGAGAATGATTTGTGAATTGATTAGTTCAAATTGTTCCATGTAGCATGATAAAGGGGTGTGTGTGTGTGTGTGTGTGTGTGTGTGTGTGTGTGTGCGTGTGCTGGGGATGGAGGGCAAAGAAATTTTCATGTCAAATATGGAATCTCTTTCCATTCTTTATAGATATTTGATGAATGTAGAAATTAAAAATTATCATTTTCATAGCACATGCCAGGCTCCATGCTAAACATTTTACATAAATTATTTCATTTTAGCCTCACAATAATCCCACATGGTATATGTTATCATCCCTATATTGCAGATGGGGATATCATGCTCAAGGTCAAATATTCATTACGAAGAGGAGCCAGCTGGTGGCAAAACCTATGTCCCCATGCAGTAGCCAGAAACTTGAGAAGATCATACCAAATAGAAGTCAGATTCTGGCCTACCATAAAGGATGGATTGTCTTATATTTTTCCCTGAACCCTTAAATGTCTTGCTCTCTGGCCTTGGCAAGGAGGGAACAGGGTAGAAGAAGGTCCAATTAGGCAGAACCAGAACACAAGCTAGGTGGTGGGGATACTTGTGCCCTTTCTAAGGGATGTGCCTTGTTTCCACAGCATCTGGAGGCATATGTTCATATTCAGGGCACCACGATGAATTCAAGCCCATCAAGAGAGGTAACAGTCAATTCTGAATTTTAAAGATGTTTAATTTGAATTTAGACAGGAGAGAGAGGTTGGGATGGTCAAGAGATGATCACACAGTGAATTACATCTAGATTTAGGGTATTTGGTCAGATTTACTGGAAGAAAATAACTTGGAAACAGAGTCTTAATTTAAATGAGAAGGAGTGGGAGGCTGTCCCAGACATAAAGAGGAAAACAGTAGGAGGAAGAGGAAATAGAGGAGACCTGAAGGAGTTCTGAATGAAAATGACAAATAAGAAAAGTACATCAGAGCCACCAGAAGCATCAGGCTTTGGGGGATGTTGTAAGGGATACCTGATTAAGCTGAGGGACATTTGGAGAACTGTGGACCCCATCTACCATTTCATCTCTTTCCATAAAAATGAAAGATAATCTGTTTGGCAGAAAAGCAACCAACCTACCCTCTAGATATCTTCATGCATTTAGACCTGTGTAGCCCTGACCCAGCTGCTTATATACAATTTCTGAGTCCACAGACTTGTCACCAGCAATGTGAACCCCTAACTTTGCAATGCATGTGGCAGGGGAACAAATGAACATCAAATGGGAAAAGGCAGGAGAACTCCATGCTGTCTGTCAAGAGACAGGAAAGCAAAAACATAACCTGGTAATGAAGTGATGGAAAGATTGTTAAGACATCCCATATACAAGATAAATCATCATCTCCGCACTGTGATTGCCTCATCCCCAGGCAGACAATACTCCAGGTGAACGCGTCTTTTCTGAATAAAGCAATTGTGCCCTAAGACAAGAACAATTTCCTTGCATATTACTGCGGAAGAAGTGGCACTTTTGATAAGGGATTGAAAGTGCCTGTCACACGTATTCTCACAGCCTGCCGTCCTTCCTAGGCTCTGGATGCCCACTGGTTAGGAGAATTCTTTCTTGCTGTTCCAATTACTCCAGCCGCCCAGACAGGCCACAGGAATGCTCACCTGCTTGGAATTCACTGAGTGACTGGCTATTCTAGGGCCACAAAGAGGCAGGTCCAGATCCTCTGCAGCCCATCTGTTTCATGTTTCAAGCATGGCTGATGCATTCCCTTGTCTTGTTTTTGCCGTTTCTGTCAGAAGGCCAGCCACAGACTGCCACAGCCTGAGTTGGTGATGTGGAGTTCTTTCTCTAGACATGCAGTGTCTTGGCACTTATGTGGCCTTTGACTGATGGTGAAATTGAGTGTGAATTTCAAGCAGGCCACTTGCTTTGACTACTTTAGGCAAATTTTGTAATGAGGAGAGGATACCAAAGCAAAAAAGAGCTGGTCATTAAGCCTGATGACTTTTCATAGACTTTGACAATAATTACATTATTATTTACATATTTCCATAGTAAGAGCTTATTTCCAAGGTGGTTTGGATTGTTTTATAAATACAAATTCCTTAATCTCTGGAGTATCCCTAGGTTACAGATTGGGATTAGTTTTATTAGCTCCACTTAGAGATAAGGAAAAAGCAGGTAAAGAAAGGTTAAACTTCTAGCTTCTGGTCACTGAGCAAATGAAGACATCAATCGGGGTGGAACTCAAGGCCCTGTATTCCAATCTTGGGCTTGTTCCATCACATTAGCACAGATGAGAGGTGCACAAACACATCTTCTTGTGGATATAAGATGTGATTTACAATATCAGGACAGAGCCACGACAGGGGAAGATGTAGGTGTGAAATCAGCAGGTTTTAGGCAGGATGGCTTCAATGTTCTTGCTGCCACATGTCCCACCCCTCAGGTCATGAAAACAGGAAGGTGGCAGGGTGCAGGGCTGTGGGTACAAAGGCTTTCTTGGTAGCCTGGGAGTGAGGGGATGAGTACCACAGTGGTCATTCTGGACGTCCCTTCCCCTGTTTCCTTCCTGAGAGTTGCAGAGCCAGGACAGGGAGTGTGGGGTGCAATGTGAGGTGTGTGAACTGCCTGGGGACAGGAGGCCAGGGCCTGGGCTCTTGGACAGATAATTTACCTCCTACTGGAGGCAGCAAGAGGCTGGAGCAGCCTGGCAACACCAAGGAACCTGTTAGAAATGCAGAATCAGGGGCCTCACCTCTGACCTAGGGAATTAATATCTGCTATTATCAAGATCTCTAGGCAATTCCAATGCACATTAAAGTCTGAGATTTCTTTTTAATAGTGGTTAAGCATGAGGCTAGATTTATAGCACCTGAAGAATTAGCCTCTGGTTCTCCACTTAAACCACCCATATGACCCCAGGCATATTACTTAACCTTCCTTCACTCATCTGTTCAATGGCAGACAATAAGAATGTCTACACCAGAGGATTATTATGAGCACGTAATGAGAGAATCCATTGTATTAAGGACTATGAAAGACAATTCACATATATCATGTGAACAACCCCCAGCATGTGCTGTACACATATTATCTTCAGGTCCCCTCTAAAATTCATTCTAATGTATTTTTACATGGTAATATTGGGGGATAACATAATGATCTGCTCTGGGTTGCTATTTCTTTATGAATGCCATCCATTTCATAGCCCATGGACCTTTCCTGGCTAAAACCCCCTTCTACCCCTCTCATTCCAAGGATTTTATTGAGGAAGGCAGTTTCCATGTCAGAGGCTTCCCAGAGCTTGAGTTGCCTCTGCCTCGTGGTTTAGGGTGACTCTCATCCACCCCTGTGCACACTGGGACCCAGATGCAGTTCAGGAAAATGACTATAAACAGAATAGTGGGATAGTCCTTCACACAGAGCTCTGGGCCAGGGCCACCTCAAAGCACTGTATTGTCAGGAAGCCTTGGAGGCTAAGCTCGTCTGTAAGGAGTCAGAGCCATAATGGGATGAAACAGCCTGCCTACTGTTCCATTGACCTTTATTTAGAATGTGAAGGTTTTATATAAAAACACACACTCTAAACCAGAATGAATTCTGCCAGCCAGGTAAAGGCCAACTCAGATTGGTCTATTCATAAAAGATTGCCCTTTCTTTAACTACCAGAGAGAGATTTATAGGAACAGGCCCACTTTTATCCATAAGCTCAGGATTTGTTTCATACAAGCTGTCAATAAACACCAATTAAGCACTGGAAGGATCAGCTCCTCCTTTGGACCCAGACACGAAAGCCAGGAGGAGAAGAGGCTGCCCCAACGCTGTCCAACTGCAGGGAGCCAAGTCTCAAGTTTTCAAAGTAATGTTCAATGAGAACACATATCCAGGGCCTCCTGATTCGAACTGATGAACACATCTAAATTACAGTATCCTTTCTCTGTCCTCCCTTCTGGCCGTAGGGGGAGGAGAGCAGAGATTTCAGGGTTAGAGTGTGAAATCATCTTCCTTCAAAGGACAGAGAAAGGCTCTATTAAGCAGTTAACCATCTGCTCACTGGAGCACCACCTGGAAATAGGACACTTCAGAGCTGACAGATATGTTTTCTAAAGAGGTAAAATCCAGGAGTGTTCGTGACATCTCCCCAGATTACAAAGCGCTCCATTTTGGCAGTGTTGCTTCGAGGCTGCTGAGCCCCTTCTCCCACACCATTTTTCAGCATTTCTCCTCAGCAGTCTCTGTTTCTTCCCCAGGCCTCTGTAAACACTCTGACCATGAGTGGGTGTGCCCTCAAACTTTGGGTGGAAGGCCCATTCTGGGTTTATAGTAAAGACCTCCCTCCGTCCCAGGCTCTTCCTGGAATATGGACAAGTTCTTAGCTTCCAGGTATGGACTCTGCAGATGTGGCATGTCATCAGTGGGTACACACATTCATAGCTGGGATAGGAGGTAACAGGAAGAAATAGGCTTCCTGCTGTTTTCCTGACATTTATTCAGTTGGAGTGGGGTGTGTGTTTATATCAATGTAAAACAGCTGTCACACAAACACAGCCTGACATGAAAAAAGAAAAACAAGAACCAAGTGAGGCAGGGAGGAGGGAAATGACTGAGACTGATATTTACTAGATGAACAACACCCACCCCCACCCACAAACACAGGCAGAGAATTTGTTACTTTAGTTATTAAACATGAAATTTGGTAACATTTTAGTAATAAAAGATATGAATCATGTAAATGGTTGTGCTTTGGCTTTCTCGAGTAAAGTTGGAGCTGGCAAAAAGTGCTGTGTTGACAGCTTTGTAGGTAGAAGTATGCAAAAAGCAGCTGGTTCAGGGGTCTCAGCACAATTTCTGCAAACTGAATCACTGTGCATGGTTTGTCATGGATGTGCTGACAGGTCCATTTCCATTTAGGAAAAATCTGGGTGCCGCTTAAACCTTGGCAGGGCCACAGGGATCTGAACAGAGAGCATCTAACAGCATTTTCTACTTACTTCTCTGTGTTCCAGGCAAACTGTGGAGATTCTTGATGTGCATCAACATGGTCAGGATTCCTCTGGCTTCCATGAACTCTCTCCTTTTTGGGCAGAAGGAGACTGGGTGCTCAAGGCTGGACATCAATCCAACCATGAAACTCAAGTCATTCTTCCTGCTCTTGAAGATCTTCTAGCCTCAAATTCCAGGAAACATGGGGTAGGTTTGCTAAAACATGCATTGCCGAGACCTCTACCAGAGTTTAGGACTCTGCACTGTGGGTGGGGAGTAAAAATTTGCATTTCTAGCAAGTTCTCAAGTGCAGCTTCTCCTGGCCCAGGAATCGCACCTAGAGAGCTACTGTGTTAGAGGAACTTAGGGGGTCGGGAACTTCCACCAAAGTCCTGCTGTGGCTTCAGATTTTCAGCCTGAGCCACCTTCTGTATCCTGGAGAAATTGAAAGAGGGAGTGGCTCTCAAACAATGCCCTCAGGCCTACAGCAGACCCAAAATAGGTTTGGTCCCTAAAGGAAAACGCAGAAACATCTTGGATCCTGTGCTCATCCTTGGGACTCTTTGGAATCACAACAGCCTGGAACATGGAACAAGTTAGATGGAGCCAGGCTCTTTCCTGGGCTGTACAGACCTTCAGGGAGGCCACACTAGGAGTCGCCTTGTCCAGCTACCTCCCCACACTCATATCTGGATGGTAAGACTTCATTGGAGTTTCTTTCTCCTTCCTTAACCAGGCATGTTCAAATTATTTAGAGCAAAAACCATGAGAGACTGAGAATGCAGATGCATGAGTACAAGATACTCTTCTTCTTTTCCTCAAACACTTATGTGGCAGACAGCTGAAGCTATGAAACATTTGATGAAATAATTTCACATCTCATAGCCATGTCACCACTGAATTTAACATGCCACTCATTTAACCAAAACTTCCTATTTCTCTTTTTTAATTTTTATTTTAATGTAATACAAGTAGATATTGAAGAAAATACAAAAACTTCTATGAAAAAATAATTTTTCATAACAAAAATAGAGAATAACAATGGTAAATACACTGTGTATCAGGATCTTAAAAGGATATATTTTCAATTGCTAATCTATCTCTCAACTCATTTCCTAATAATACTATACCTTTTGCATAAAACATTTTAATTATTAACAAAGTATCTCACACTCACTATAATTTTGAACTATTTATTCTTATTTCACAATATCTACTATATATTTTGGTCCTGGTTTACACTTTCAGTTTCTCACATCAGAGAGACCATGAGATATGCACACATTGTGTTCAATTTAAGATTATATTTCAAGGTGTATCCATTTACCTAGAAATGTCTTAAATTTATCCTTCTTTATGGATGAATAGCACTCCATTATATAAAAAAAACATCTTTTTATCTATTCATCAGTTGATGGCCATTTGGGTTGTTTCCAAGCGTTAGCTATCACAAACTGTGCTACTATAAACATGGTGTGCATGTATCATTACAATACGATGCTTTTAGTTCTTTTGGGAAGATACCCAGCAGGGGAATAACTGGGTCAAATGGGACCTCTAATCCTAAAAACTTCTTATTTCTAATAAGAACTTCACTTTCTTAGTGTTCTGTACTTTTTGCTCATCATCATAAGCACTAGCTACTTTTCATAAAGAAATAAAATAATTGTAATCCATCACAAGAATTGCTATGTATTCTACAAACACAAAATTTCAAAGTTTTGAACTGCGGGTATTTACTTGCTTGTTGGGAACTAACTCCCACATATTATCCCTGTAGCAAGTGCTCAATCAAGATTACAATATAACATGAAGGTTGGGAATTGAAAAAGCAGAAGTTAGAATCATCATATGCCCACAGCCGATTGGCGTGGTCTGCGATTGGCACGGTCTGCGATTGGCACGGTCTGCGATTGGCATGGTCTGCCTTACCTCCTGGGTTCTGAGCCAGGTCCTCCGTGAGCTAGCTGTGAGCCCCTGACCATGTCACTGAATTTATGTGGGGCCCATCTTTCTTACCTGTGCTTTGGCATTCCTTTGACCTCCCAGCAGATCACTGTTTTGCAAGGCTGTGAATTTCAGTGCTGATCTGCTCACAGAGTCAAAAGAGTCTTCTGTAATTTATGTCCATGTCTGACTTCCCTTGTCATTGTATCATCTGCTCCCTAACTGTGCCCCCTGGAGAAGCACCGATCGCCCATCCATCCCTTCACACCTTGGAGACTGTAGTCACATTCCCTTTAAATCTCTGAGGTTCCCTCTGCCGTTTCTCATACCGGAGTACATCCCAAAATATAGCATAACTCTTGGCAACTGGAAATAATTGATTAAGAGAATGGGTACATCATGCACAGGAGAATACACACATTAATCTTCCCACCCTCTCAAGGAGTCAATGATTCTTCAAGTGAGGCACCCAAACACACACTCAGACTGGTGACTTCTGACACTCACCAAGTCAACACTTGCAGCTTCAATTATTTGTGAGTGACTCTGAAATCCTATACAATGTAGTAATGTATGGTTAGGGGAGAAAAAACTAAGTTGATGTCACCAGGATAGTGTGACAGCTAAGTCATTAAAATCATCTGGCTAGGGAATGAGTTTCACTGATTCTCCAACATCCACAGCTCAATTTGATTTCAGTTATGCAAGTATTTTATAGTGCAAATGGTATTCTGTAGTGGTATCAGAAATTCTGGGCTCTTACAAAAATCCTAGGTCGTATTTCTCTCAAATTATAAAAGTGAAAGATTTCCAAACAGACTAAAAATCCAATTCCATGATGATCTTCCATGATCTCTCTCTGCACTGTTATGGGGACTGAGCTTCCATTCTCAGTTTTCTCAGTTGGATCACATCATCAGCATATGGAAATCTTTCATGTGAACTGAGTTTCAGCATTCTCTCCATTTTGCTTTATGAAGCCCATTACATTTAAAGAGGAAACTAAACTTTCCAAGAGAGAAATTGGCTGGCTATTCCACCAGGCCTCAGAGGGACATGGGGCACATGGGGATTCTGCTACTCAGTTTTTCAGGTCAAGAAATTTCCATCCTAACAGATCAGTCATTGGTGCTCAGGGTCTTGGCCCTGGTTCACACAAATTGAACTCTTAGCATATTGATGTAGTAACTGAAATGCCCTTTAAAAATTTCTAATGAGATCTATATGTTTACTTTGTGTCTAATATAAAGGAAACTTTGTGAAAACCTATGAAATTAAAATAAAATAATCAAAAGCTTATTTTATTAAGCACAGAATCTAAACAAAAGGAATTGAATGTTCTTGGGTCATATAAAGTTTCTGTCCTAGTACTAAGGTATTCATGGCTACTAAATACTGCCTTTCTCCCTTGGTCTGGGTAAACAATGATATATCCTTATTATCTGATTTTCTTTTATCTAAACTCTAGGGAAACTTCCACTTACTATTCTTTCTCTAGTCTAGAGTAAAAAAATACAATGATTTAGGTCATAACCATCTTAAGTTATATTTCATGCACAAAGGTATCCTCCTAGTAACCATAAGTATAATAGCTTTCCAATCTTATACTAGCAATACTTTTAGAATCTACCTCTTAACATGAGCTGCCTTTAGTCTATTTTAGCTTTTGAACTATTTAGTATTTTAGGATAATACACATACATGGTAAAAAGAATATTTTCCAAAAAGTATCCAAAAAAAGTACATAGTGAAAAGTTCTCTGCCATTTGATTCTCATCTCTTCTTCCACTGTTAGCAGTCTCTTGTGTTTCTACCTGAAGATGACCTAGATGTTTTTGTTTTTTTGTATTACATAATGGTAATACACTATACACATTGCTTTGTTTCTTTTTCACAGAATTATGTTCTTTTTAATATCTGCATACAATTTCATTTTAAGGATATACCCTATTTAGTCCCAGTAACAGTAAATATTTAGATTGTTTCCAGTCTTTTGCCATTACAAATACTGCTGCATTAAATAGCATTGTTTAACTAACATTTCATACCTGTGCAAGTGTATCTTTGGGTGTATTTCTAAATGTAGAATTGCATTTTTACTGTAATAGATACTGCCTACTATGTCTCCACAGCATTGATCTGATTTATATTCCTACCTGCTACTTATGAGGATGGCTGCCTATTCCCACACACTCACCACAGAGCAAGTTCATTAGTTATCTCTTCCTGTCTAACAAATTACCACAATACTTAATAGTTTAGGACATGTATCATCTCAGTTTCCATGAGTCAGAATTTCAAAGGAGCTTAGCTGAATGATTCTTTTTTTTTTAAGTTTATTTATTGGTACATTTTAGGTATGCAATATAGTTACATTCATCATTGGGATCTTGAACCTTTATATGATGTATCTTGGTTCTTATTTTTTTCCCCGTTCCCCAGCCCTCCCTTCACCACCTCCACCCTTCCCTATTTACAAATAATTTGTTTCGAGGCCAGGGATTTAGTTCAGTGGTTTTGCCTCCTGCTGCACAAGTGCAAGGACCTGAGTTCGATCCCTGGTACCAAAAAAAACACCAAAAAAACAAATAATTTGTTTCCATTCTTTTCCTTTTCTCATATTTTTTCTTTTCCCTTCTTTCCTTTCCCCTTCCTCTCCCATTTCCCCTATTCCTTTAGACCATTTCTTCCTATTTCACAATATCAATTATACATTTTGATCCTTATTTACACATTTAGTTTTTCACACTAGAGAAACTATTCGATATTTACACATGTGTCCTATTTATTTCACTTAAGAGTACGGCCTCAATGTGCATCCACTTAGCTATAAATGTCTCTAGTTTCTCATTCTTTATGGCTGAGTAGTACTCCATTCTATTTTTAAAAACCCCACATCTTCTTTATTCAGTCTCCAGTTGATGGGCAATTGGTCTGTTTTCAAGTTTTAGCTATTACAAACTGTGCCACTATAAACATGGATGTGCATATATCACTGTGGTATGATTCTTTTAATTCTTTTGGGAAGATATCCAACAGGAGAATAGCTGGGTCAAATGGGGCTTCCAATTCTAATTGTCTGAGGTATCTCCGTATTGATTTCCACAGTGGTTGCACCAGTCTGCACTCCCACCAACAATGAAGAAGGGTTCCTTTCTCCCCCACAATCCTGCAAGCATTTGTTATGGGTTGATTTCTT
>NW_004624815.1:3360346-3373725 GCF_000247695.1 Heterocephalus glaber
ATCATCAACAAATAATGACAGTTTAACTTCTTCCTTTCCTATCTTTATTCCTTTTATTTCTTTCTCTTGTCTAATTGCTCTGGCTAATGTTTCCAAGACTATATTGAACAGGAGTAGTGATAGTGGACATCCTTGTCTTGTTCCTGATTTTAGCATGAAAGTTTTCAGTTTTTGACCATTTAGTATGATATTGGATGTTTGTTTTTCATAGATAGGCTTTATCAAGTTGAGATAAAGACCATCTATTCCAATTTTCTACATCGTTTAGCTGAATGATTCTACCTCCCAAAGTTGGCCAATGTTGCGATCATCACCAGACTTAATTCTGGTGAGAGGATCTGCCTCTAAAATGTCACATGAGTATTCCTATGACTATTGGCAAGGAAGCCTCAGTTCCTTCCACATAGACTTCTCCACAGGCTTCTGCAGTGTCCACAGCAATTGGCCTTCCCCAGAAGTGATCCTGGAAATAGAAATGCTTGTAGTGACCTAATCTCAGAAGTCACAGACCATCATGATGCTGTGTTTTACTCATGAGAAGCAAGTCACTAAGTCCAGCCCTCACTCAGGGAGGAAAAACTCTACCTTTTGAAGGAAAGGAGTATCAAAGAATTTGTAGATATATTTTTAACCTATCACAATGATGTTACCAACTTATCTTTACCAACCTGATGGGAGAAATAGTATCTGTTGTGATTTTGTTGTACACTTTTCTTATTATGAGTAAGATGAGACCAAGTATTTTAACAGTTTTGTTGAAATACCATTGATATACAAAGAACTGCACATATTTAATGTGTACAGTTCGATGAATGAGGACATGTGCAAACTCCTATCATACCATCACTGAAATCAAGATAATGGACATAGCCAATACTCCCAAGCTAGACAAAACAAAGCTTTTGCTAGACTAAGAAAAAAGAGTAAAGAATCTAATAAAATCAGAAATAAAAGAGGAAACATTACAATCCATCCCACAGAAGTAAAAAGAACTATAAAAGAGTACTATAAAAATTATACCCCAACAAATTGGGTAACTTAGAAGAAATGGATAAATGCCTAGATAGTATATACAATCTACCAAGACTGAATCATGAAGAAATGCTAAATCAGAACAGATTAACAATGAGTATGGAAATGAATCAGTAGTCAAAAATTAATCCAACAAAAGCCCAACATTAACTGACTTCTCTCAAGAATTCCAGCTTGTTTTTAAGATCTATGCATATTTCCTTTCTGTAAACTTTCTGTCCACAATCTTTGTTGAATTCCCTATTAGGCTGCTGGTGTTTGCGGATATGCAGTGCAAGTATTTTTTTTATGTTTGCTGACCTCTTTGGTGGTGGGATTTTTTTACCTCTAGTTTTTTATGAAATTGAATTTTGATGTTTCTATTACTTGGAGTATCTTAGCGAAACCTTTAGTTTTTTGAGATTACTTTTTTTAATGTTTTTTTCTGGATTTTTATGATTTATTTCTTTACATTCAAATCTCTGATTCATCCAAGAAATATTTTAGTATAAGGGATAAGGTAAGGAATCAAACTATGTGATTTTTTTCCTGCCCCTGAGGCTGATCACCTTCTTTCACCAAAATCACTTACTCAAGAATTGTTCTTTTCTCCTTATATCAGTTAGTATCCTGCCAGGAAATCTGAAAGCACAGATAGTTCCAAAAAAGATAGATAGATAGATAGATAGATAGATAGATAGATAGATAGATAGATAGATAGATAGATAGTTCAAACAAATAGTAATGTAAATAATTAGTGACAAACACATTGAAGGGGCTCAGGAAGCAAAGGAGGAGCAAGATGCTAGTGATCAAGCTATGAGTGCCCTGGAAATGGCACCAACAGCTTGCATTCACTGCTGAGCCTGCTGGCACAGAGGCATTGATTTCTTGGGAACCTCACTGTAAATACTGAGTGGGAACCCAAGGACCCACATTTTAATGATGCTGCTGAAACCACTACTATGTTCACTATGTGGGCCAAGCTCAAGTTCCGTGCCATTGACACTACTCCTACTGCCAGAAGAAGCACCAGGAGCAGAAAAATGGCTCCTTTATACCTCTTACACTCAGTCCCAACCAGTGAGCTCCTCTCAGGTGCAGAATCTAATTTAAGGCAGCTGATAATAAAATCTGGGAATGTAGTTCACTGGCTTCCAGCCTGCACCTTCCTAATACACAAGAGCATGGAGGGTTGCCAACAGCAAGGCCTTTGGTTAGCTCCCCAGTCCTGCTTCAAGTAATAATGCTAGTAATTAAATAAAAGTAGTTAAAAACAGTCAAAAACTGATGTATAGAACTGAACGTAATCCTTTATAAAGGATGACTAGCGAGGAGCAAGATGGAATCCCCTGAAGCCATCTTCTGTGGTTAATGTTAATGCTCTTGTAAAAAATCCCAATGGCAGATATACATGTATGTTCACACTGTAAATATACATGAAGTTATCTGCTTGGATTTTCTGTGCATTTATTATTCTTCAGTGAAAAGTTTACCTTAAAAAAGAGTACAGAGGGTTGAGAATGGGGTTAAGTGCCAGCAAACAATCAGCCCACCCACTGATTTGAAAAGCCATGTTTATCATACAGTAAATTCCTCTATTCTTGTGGGTCTATTTCTAGAGAATCTAATCTTTTCCTATTAGTCTATTTTTCCTGGATTGTTTATTTTTCCATATAATTTTAGAATTAGCTTATCTAGTTCCAAAAATCCAATTTGCATTTTATTGAAAGCATAATTTTAGTTCACTTTCAGGAGGTTTAAAATCTTTGTGATGAGCTGGGTGTGGTGGCACACACTTGTAATCCCAGCACACAGGCGGCTGAGAGAGGAAGATCACTATGAGTTCAAGGCCAGCCTGACCTACATAGTGAGACCCTGTTTCAGAAAAAAAAATCTTTGTGCTAATATAATTTCCTGCCTAATAATTTAGTATATACTTACACAGTTCATTTGTACAAGTCTCTTGTGACCCTCACTAATATTTAGAGTTTCCTTCTGATAGCTCTGGCATATGTCTACCTAAGTTTATTCATAAGTATTTCATATATTTTGTATTTGCTCTTCAAGTCTCTTCCTTTTGGCTATAGTTTGCATATTTGAAGGTTCTTGAATTCCACGTATGATTTTTGCTCAGTTGGCTTACTAAATTCCCTGTCCATAACAATATTTCAATTATTCTCCTAAATTTTTTAGAATAGTCAGGTTTATAATTTTTTGTCGTCTGGTCCGACTTTTAAACTACTCATTTCTTTCTCTTCTGTAATTGTGCTGAAAAACAGCAACAGGCTGTGTTAAATTACACTAGTGACAATGTGTCTTTTCCTAGCTCCTGATTTTAATAAGACTTCTTCCACTCTTTTCCTGTTAGGCATAATGCTGTGTTTTGCATAACAATAACATCTACTGAGTCCCATTTTATGAAAACATTTTTTAAATCAAGAATAGGTGTGAAATTTTCTCAAAAAATCCTGGAAATGATTATATAATTTTCCTCTTTGAATATATTAATAGTTATTCAAATATTGAAACACCCTTGCATTGATGGAATAAATTCCTTTGATCATGCAATATTAATCTTGTAATATGCTGTCTGTTTGCACATACTTTATTTAGGGTTTTTGCAGTGATTTTCACGAGTGAGACTAGCCTGCATTCTTGTATATATGTGTGGGGATGTGTGCACTCTTTGTCCTCTTTTATTTTAAGCTGATTTTTACAACCCTCACTCTCAATAGTGACCTTGCTAGGAATTGCCTCAGGGTTCCTTTGTGCTGATTATAAAGCAACTGACCTTTTAAACATAAATATTGGATTTCAAGTTTATTCCTGATAATTTCTTCTGATGGTTTTATTTTATTGAAGCAGCCTATCAAAATCCTTTAGATTTCTGACTTCTTTCAATAGATTTTATTCCTTGACTTGAAGAAACAGTTGGCAAATGAAACAAAAGCCAGTAACAGGCTGGTCTGTAAACTCCTCCATACCTTGTGAGGAAATACAAAATGAACCAGAGTCAGAGGACTCTCCACCCCAAGAAAGGATACTCAAGAAATGCCTTCTAGAGGGATGTCTAGACTCCCTCACAAAACCACTGGGGACAACGTCTCATCACATAACCACTTCCCAAATGACCGCACCTCTTAATACCATTAGCTTGGAGGGACACACACATTCAAACTGTAGCAGGAGTAAGGCAATACACAGAGTATTGTCATTCCCATATAACATCGCTGACAAAGACTCAGTCCAGGCCTGAGTTATATCTTGAAACATTCACACTCTTTAGTGTCAGAAATCAGGAGGCAGCCTGTCTGAAGCTGTCTGCCACCTTGACTTCCAGTTCCTACTGTGAGTGATAACAGAATACCCACTTCTAAAGGATGTTTCATTGACTGGGAAACGACTAGGTATGGTGGTGGTGTAGCTATGGCACAAATGCCACAGCTGGCTGTTTGTTATCATTGAAAGCTCTAAAACGTTCACCATCACTGAACCAGAAGTTACCTTTGGCAATTTCAACAGGATACAATAAACATACCTTTTCATTTCTGATCAAGATTGCATTTTGGCTACAGTGCTCAACGTAAGCTGTTTAAACACACACACACATACACACACACACACACACACCACTAACCACTATAATCACATGTTGCTCAAGTACTGTATGGGGATACATTCTGTGAAAAGCATCATTATTTAAGCTTCATAAAGTGCACCTACACAAACTAAGACGGCTACACCACTAGTTTTTATAATCTTTAGGGATCACTATTGTAATTTTGCCAAACTGCAAGTGCTGAATGCTTAGAACTATTATCTCTTCTTAGGGAATTAATACTTTTATCATTATTGAATACCCCATTTACCACTAGTAATATTCCTTATTCTGAACTTTTAATATTAATTGATATTTTAAATATTAATATAGTCACTCCAGCTTGCTTCCTTGCTTTTCTTCTTTCTTTCTTTTTTTGAGGGTGGGGGATTGGATTTTTTTAGATTTGTATTAATTTGATCGTTTTATTTTTGTTGTTTGTTTTCAGGGTGGCCTCAAACTCACTACATAGCCCAGATTGGCCTCAAATTCATGATCCTCCTGCCTCAGCCTCCTGATTGCTAAGATTTCAGATGTGTACCACCAAGCCCAGCTTGCAACTATCTTTATATATCTTTTTTCTATCCTTTTATCTATGTCTTTACATTTAAAATAGGATTCTTGATATGTTTAGATAATTTATATTTTAATCACTGATGTGGTTGGATTTAGATCTGTTGTTATTATTTGTTTTCTGTCTATCTCATCTGTTGTTTTCCTCTGCTCTTCCATTTTTGCCTTCTTTTGGATTATTTGAATGTTTTTAGTATTTTGCTTTAATTTATCTGTCGGCATTATGGAAGTATCTCTGAATTATTATTTTTTGTAGTGGTTACTCTAAGGATTACAGTGCAACTACTTAATCTGTCACATTCTATTTTGAGTATTTTACAACTTAAGTAAAATTGTAAATGTCACATAACCATGCAGACCCTCTGTCTTCCACACTGACCTTAATGTTGTAATCAATATATGTACTACATCCATAGGTATTAGATCTGCATACATTGAACATCCTAACAAGCAATGTAACAGGTTTGGCTTTCTATAATCATGTGTACATTTGTAATGAGCCAAAAAGAATATTTTCCTCAGTTATTCAGAGAAATACAGATATTACTAACATAACAGAAATATTGGATAATTTCTTTAAACTTAGCTTCCCTTTTGCTCATTCTTTTGTCATCTCCAATTTGCTATCGAGCCAATCCAATGAATTTTTAATTTCAGATATTACATATTTTTAGTCTTGAAATTTCCATTTTACTCTGTTTTGTAATTTCTATTTCTTGAAGATGCCTATTTTTTCACTCATTTCAAATATGTTTACCTTCCTCTCCTTAAAACATGCTCATAGTTTAAAATCTTTGATCACTCAAACCTCTGCTTTACATAGGTTGACATTATTGGTTGTTTTTGTTTCTCCCCCATGATAATTGGTCACATTCCTAGGGTCTTTGTATATTGATTAATTTGGAATTGTGTCTTAACAATGTGATGATATATTGTATAGACTTTAGGTCAAGTTAAAAATCCTTCATAGAATGTTTATTCACCGCTGCTCCTGTTGTTTTAGCATGCAATCAATCTGGCTTGTAGTAAACTGCAAATAATGTTTCACTTCCTGTGGGGGGAAATTTTTAATCTTAGTTACAATTTCAAAATCTTTACTTTGCTACTTTTGGTCTGTTCTGCACATGTACAGCTCTAGGACTAATCTGAGTCTTGGGCAGTGGTTTAACTCTTAGTTCAACACTCAAAGCCTTTTCTAAGCTGGCTTGGGTCTATTCCATATAAATGCAGCTCTAGGGCTACCCTAGAACTTCTGCAGGTTCACAGAATTAGTTTCATAAATAGCTCTCTCTCCTCTGGTATCCCTTCACATTCCCCAGCACTTGGAGGTTGCTTTTCCCACTTATTCTAGACAGAGGGATGACATTTCTTTGAGTTTTGACCACACACTGGACTGCTGCCTCACAGCTTCATGCTAGAAGCTGACTTTCAGGACAATACCATAAAGAACGGAGATCAAAATTGGGAAGCTTACTCCTATATGTGCCATTTGTGTAAGTTTTGACTGTTCCATAACCCACCTACATGGTCCTCAGGTAGTTGATTTTACATTTGCTTAGAATTTTTTTCCTGCAGTCAACACGAGAGATGAAAAATAAGCTGTGGTAGACTTAATCCATCTTGGTCAGGATGAGAACCCTTATCTGAATACATTGGTTATCTTGATTTTTAAAAGTAAACTTTTTGTTTTCAGATGATTGTAGAATCACATGCAATTGTAAGAGTAATACATAGTGATCCTGTGTACCTTTGACTAAGTTTTCTCAAATGCTAACATCTTCCGTAACTGTACAGTACGTACATGTGATATAGTACAATGTCACAGCCAAAGTATTGACAGTATACAACCAAGATACAGAGCATTCCTATGCCTTTGTGTTCCCTTTTTTACATTTATTTTTTATTTATTTTTATTAGTACATGTTTGCAGTACATCGTGATTACAATTATTGTGGGGAGTTGGTGCATGCACATAACATATCTTAATTCTTTTTTTCTCCCTGTCCTTTTTTGTTTTGTTGTTGTTTTGTTTTTCATTCCATACCCTCCCCTTCCTCCCTGCTCCTTTCAACTCTTAGTCCCCTTCTCATTTGCAAAAACTGTTATTTTCATCACTTTTCCCTGCAGTTATTTTTTTCAGCCATTTTCCCTCCCCTTCCTCTCCCCTGCCTCTATCTCTTGTTCCCCCATCCATCTGAAAAAGATCTCCCTATTTTGTCTGTCTTCTATTTTGTTATACTGTATATATACAGTGAATCCTTGACTTATGAACTCAATAGATTCCCAAGGGCTTCTCTAACTCAAGTTGATTGTAAGTCAATATAGCTGAGATCTGGTTGTTTACATGGGTACACACTATAGATAACAAGAGGCAGTTGAATCTTCCATTAACCTAACTAACCCAAGTTGTTTGTATGTCAGGTCAGTTGTAACTTGAGGGTCCACTACACATACATATATATGAGGGGCAGTTTCTCATGTGAGAGATACCATATGATATTTAAGGTTGTGTGTCTGACTTCACTTAATATTGTGGTCTCAAGTTGCATCCATTTACCTACAAATTCCTTTCAAGTTTATCTTTCTTTATGGCAGAGTAGTACTTTATTGTATATAAATACCACATAGCTACACATACTTCCCTCTCACTTGCACTCTCCTTAATGTGGTCATCATTTCTATAATTTTGTCATTTTAAGCATATTATGTAAATAGAATCATACAGTGTGTAACCTGTGGGGAATGGCTTTCAGGCTCAGCACAATTCTCTGGACAATCATCCAGGTTGTTTTGTATCAATAATTCATTCCATTTTATTGCTGGCTAGAATTTCATAGTATGGATATCCTACAGTTTCTCTAGTCACTCACCCAATGAAGAATATATGTGTTCTTTCCAGTTTGAGCTACTACAAATTAAGCTCTTTAAGTGTCCATGTACAAGTTTTTATGTGAACATGTTATCACTTCTCTTGGAGAAATGCTGAGGATACAATTGGTGGATCATATAGTAGTGGCATATTTAATTTTTAAAACTGCCAAACTATTTTTCAGAGCTATTGTGTCATTTTTCATTCCCATCAGCAATGGATGAGTAATCTAGTTTCTCCATATCTTCCTAGCATTTGGTGTTGTAACTATTTCTTTTATTTTATCCATTCTGAAAGTTGTATTATATCTTGCTGTGGCTCTAACTTGAATTTTTCTAGGGCCCAATGATGTTGGACATCTTTGCATGTACTTGTCATCTGTATCTCTCCTTTCATTAAATATATATTCATTCTCTTGCTTATTTTCTAATTGTGCTATTCTTTACTCTTAATTCTAAGAGTTCTTTATATGTTCTAGATACTCGTTGAGGTCCAATTTATCAGTTTTCCCTTTTATAAACTGTACTTCTGGTGTAAATTTTAAGATTTTTGTCTAGCCCTACATTATTATATAGATGTTTTGTAGTTTTCCATATTATGTTTTTATCTATGCTCCATTTAAGTTTTATATTAAGGTGTGAGGGTTGGACCAAGACTTTTTTTTCCCCAATGAATGTCCAAATTGCTTCAGTGCCATTCATTGGAAAGCCTGAGTCTGTTTCTAAGGTCTCTGTTGTGTTGCAATGACCTATAGAACTATCTCTCCATCATTATCACACAGTCCTCCTTATTATAGCTATGTAAGTCTTCAAATCAGGTAGACTGATTCCTCCCACTTACTCCTTTAGAAAATGGTCTAGGTATTCTAGTTCCTTTTCTTTTCCACATACATTCTAGAATAATTTTTATATATTTACAATTTTTCTGGTATTTTGATAAGAATTATGAGAATCCTGCATATCAACTTAAAAAGAATAAAGGCTCCATTCTCCTCCATCTTCAAAGCCAGCACCACTGTATCTCTCTGGGCCTTTTTGCCATGGTTACATCTCACTCTGACTCTCTTTTTTTATCTCCTCTTTCCACTTTTAAGGACCCTTGTGGTTATATTTAGAGCCCACCTTGATAATCTCCCATCTCAAGATCCTCAACTGAATTACTTGAAAAGTGACCAATCCTGGATGTTAGAATGTCATATCAGTCCATTTTCTGTTGTTAATAATGCTTCAACACAGACTGGGTAAGTTTTAAAGAAAAGATGTTTATTTTGGCTTGCAGTCCTGGAGACCCGAGGACAAGGGCCTGTGTCTGGTGATAGCCTTTTTGCTGGCAGTCCAGAAGCTGTGCAGAGCATCATCCGATAAGAGGGAGTCAGTGTGTGTGTGTGTGTGTGTGTGTGTGTGTGTGTGTATGTGTGTGTGTTCTAGTCTCCCTCCCTCTTTGTATAAAGTCACCAGCATTCAATGATGAGGGCTCTGCTTTGATATCTTTATCTAATCCTAATATCCTGCCAAAGGCCTCAATCTAAATACCTTCATATCTCACAAAAAGGATTAAACTCCAGCATGAGTTTGGGAGGAGGCAAATCATATTCAAATGGGAAGCCATTATTCTGCCCCTTACACACAGGTAAATTTGTAAATACCCTTGTGATTCTTCTGAACAAAAGATTTAGGCAACACTTGAAGGATAAAGGAGGTGATAATTTCTTCGTTTGATTTTGTTTTACAAGATTGAGTGTATAATAGTAGAAGTAAAAGAAACAATCATTTCTATAACCTAGCTATGTTTTTTAGTGAAGTCTTAATAGTAAAATTATGTTGGAGAAGAATAATTTTTATTTGACATTTTCTAAAGTCTGCCCAGAGCTAACTCTTCTCTCCCTTCTTCCCTTACTCAAAACATGACATATTGTAGAAGCTTCCAAACCCACAGTTATAATTAAAAAGATGAGCAAAAGTTATGCAGTTGCATGCTCAAGGTGAGCCTGAAGATATCCAAACCTAGATTTATAGAAAATGAGCTTCTCAGAGGTTGAAAATGAAGAGGCTAATCTGAAATGAAACTCAATTTTCTCTAATACAGCAGCCCGAGGTTACTTAAACTGGTCTTTTGTCAGCACTGGGGCTTCAGAAATGAAAGAGTGCAGAGATGATCAAATGCCAAGATTGCCATGTTGTGTGAAGAAGGCAAGCATGTGTTTTGGTTGGAAGGGGAAGAGTGTTCAATTAATCCTGAAATGTTTGCAAAAATAAATGATGAGCAAAAAGAAAACTTAACTTGAAAAGGGTGTGAGTCCTTGTGAAAGAACCATCACTACCGATCTGGCAGCTGCAAAATAAATACTTCAGCCAGCCTGGCCAGAGCACAGATAATTAGGAGGAGCAGCACATGGAAGAGTTTTCATTAAAACTAAGGCAGCATGGCAGATGGGCAGACCTCAGTGGCCCTGCAGCACAGCTTGGAGGAGGAGGAGGAGGCGGGCTGCACTCTTCTGGCCTGCCTGGGGACTGGGCCAGCCTCTTCTCTTTAAAAGGGGCTAGAATGGAAGGCACACATTCAGAGTGTGCAAGCACCTGTCCTTGCCCAGTCTCTGGCCTGCAACAGGGAAATCTGGTAGCTGAATTATTAACCCTGTGGGGGGATCCCACAGGCATGTCCAAGGAAGGGTTTTACCCCTTTTCCTCTTCTGGTCACTACCAGGATTGCAGACTATTTGAAGGTTGCCCCACCCTTGACCTCCTCAATAGGGAGAAGAAAGAACCACCCCAAAGGTATAGATTCCATTTAAGCAAGTGCCTCACTGTTGCATTCTTAAAATGAATATTTACACAATTCAGTTAAAGCAGAGTGGTAGACTGTGCAGAACTTTGATGGAGGTCACAGGGTGCCACTGCCACTGTCCCCATGGTTGACTCCTGTCCTTAAATAACCATGTCATAGTAGTGGCCAGACTTGAGCCTGCTTGACAGGAAAGGACCAATTTGACAAGGATAATGCAACCAATTCCCCAAGGCCGGTTGTTCTCCATCGACTCAATGGAATATTTGATTTGTGTGGCTGTAAAAGGAACTGTCGGCTAGCTGCAGCCAGATCAAGGTAAACATCTTGGAACTGACATAGTCAAATACAGGGAAGAAGAAAATACACTGAGCCTTCCACACTCCTGCCCCTGCCTGTCTTTTCTGAGCTGAGGCTGGGTCTGACACAGTGGCAGTGGTGGGTCTGTATCCTTCAGTTCTCTTCCTTACCACCTCCCACTCCTGCTACACCCCCTTACTCTGGCCCTGAAGCCACTTTGTCCCATCAGTGGAGATTCCTTTTCTTCTCTTGGCTTTGTCAGTGCTAACACTCTACTAGGCTCCTCCTTGAGCAGAGCTGGATCTAAGAACACAAGGGTGGCAGGAGCCAACTGTGACTGGCAAGTTGAGTCCCAGCTGGTCATTTTCTTGTTGCTGCCTGCCTCTGCCTCCAGGGAAACTGCCTATGCCCTTGACATACCCACCTTGCTCTCTGCAAAGGCATGAATTGTTCCAGGAAGTCTCTGGGCCCTTGTGAGAGTTTCTGTCTGTATCTTGGTTGCCCTTATACTCAAAGCAAGCCCAGCTAAAAAACATGACAGGCCTGGGGACCAAGAGCAACTGGGCAATTCTGTGGACAGTAGGGACAGTAACTGATTTAGAGACAGTCTAGAAAAGGAAATGATGATGTCAGTTTTGTGAAGCTGAATTGGAGATGTCTGTGGCATCCAAAAAAAATGAGTAACAAGACATCACAGAACCTTCAAGGAAGGTCTTGGATAAAACCTGAGATCTGAGGTCGTCTGCTTTCACCAAGTTTCTGTGAAATGCCAGCTTTCTTTCCAGGGCTTTATACTTCGCATATCTTTTTCCATCCCTTTATCTCCAGCTTTTGTTTTTCGTTTTGCTTTATACTTGGTGCTAAGGAGGGAACCTGGAGTCTCCCACATGCAGGCAAGTGCTCTACCACTAAGCTTCACCCAGTCTGCTTTGTTTTAAGTGCAATTCTTAAGCCTATAACCTGACTTTGTGTTTTTAAAATCCAATCAACTGATATATCTTTTAATAGGTGAATTTAATCTTTTTACATTTATTCTGGCCACTGGTTGACTGGAGTTATTTTTACCACTATCTTTTGTGTTTCTGTTGCTTATCTGTTTTACTGCTTTCTGATGCATTGATAACATTTTTCTATATTTCTTTTTCTTCTGTCTCTGCTGGCTTGCAAACCATAAATTGTGTTTATCTTCTTTCAGTTGTTATCTTTAAACTTTTAACATAAACATTCACCCATAAATTTGCTCACGAAGTCTACATTTGTTCATTATTTTATCCCCTCTTCCATATGAAAAGGACTTCCCACACTTTAAATGCTCACTCTCTCCAACCTCCATTTGGTTATTCATCTTTTTTTAACCTTGAAATTTCCAATATGCAAAAATATAATTTTTAAAATATAATTGTAACAAAGCATTAAATATAGGAACCTCTTTAAAAGTTTACTCATATGCTTAAAATTGTTTCTTGTAGCCAGCCTTTGCTCTGGGCTTCCTTTCATTCTTATAAAATATATGTTTTAATATATGAAGATTGTAATGTCTTTTAGACACTAGGTCTCTAGCAATTTTATTATTTTTCTCTCCTTCTTGAGTGATAGATAAAATGGCTATAAAATATGAAATTGGCTATTACTTTCCTCAGTGCTTTGAGGAAGTTGACCTACTCTTTTCTGGCATATATTGTTGCTGATGAGATATCTGCTGTCAGTCTTACTGGTTTTTCTTTGTACATACAATATCTTTTCTCTCAGGGAGATTGTGAGAGCCTTTTTCATTTAACTATACTTGATATTCTGCAATTTCACCATAATGTACCTCAGCTTTTATCTTGCTTATGTCTCAGGGTGCACTGTGAATCAAGAGTAAAGCAAGAATACGGTAGCATGTCCCTGTAATCCCAGCTACTGAGGAGGCTGAGACAGGAGGATCATGAGTTCAATACCAGCCCAAATAACCTAGCAAGATCACCCTGTCTCAAAAATTAAATTGAATAGAATGCCCGGGAGGAGGCTCCCCTGCTGCCATTCCACACTCCTAGGGCAGAGAAGGTGAGCCAGTCCCAGTGCCCAGGAGGAGGCTCCCCCACCACCATTCCACACTCCTAGCACAGAGAAGGTGAGCCGCACATGGGCACCAGAAGCACCCCCTTGACCCCTATGGAAATGAGAAGACACATAAATAAGCCTCAAAAACAGACTTCCAGATCACCTACAGCAACCCCAAAGGGAAATGAGATGGAACAATCT
>NW_004624815.1:3377038-3390731 GCF_000247695.1 Heterocephalus glaber
TTTCTCCTTTTTTGTTGCTGTTTTAGTTTCATATTTTATTTTAGATATTATTTTTTCATTTATCTCTTTGAATATCTTAAGCATTATTACAAAGACTGCAGGATTATTTTACAAAATCAATTTTAATTTGAATATTTTTCTAATCGTTCATTTTGTTGACTACCTTTTTTAGCATTTGATTTCATCAGCGAATTTTGGGATTTTCTTTTGCATTTATGTCAATTTTTACTTTGTTTTCTCTTTCTCCTTTCTATCTCATGATTACATCATCCTGAATCCTTGATCCCCAAATTCAAAACTAGACTTCATATGAGATTTGTAGCCTCTGTCTCAGGGGATACAGCTAGGCCAGTCATCAAGTTAGCAAACTGACATGAAACTGCCCCTGGCCCAGAGTTTCCAGGAAACCCAAAGCCCTTTAAAAATTGTTAACAGAAGAGAATTTTTCAAGCCAGAAATAGTATAGTCACACACATGTAATCCTAGTACTCCAGAAGGCTGAAGCAGAAAGATCACTAGTTTAAACCCAGACTGGATAATATAAATTAGAAGAGCTGGGGATGTACTTCAGTGATAGAACACCCATGGGTTCAAGCCCCAGTACTACACTCACACACACACACACACACACACACACACACATACACACACCAGAATTTTCAACCTCCTTTTATGAGGAGAGAACTCCTATTTCAATATCTGACTTCAAATAGTGACTTATTTACTGTCTCATGTTGCATGAAATACCTAGTCACCTGTGCCTGAGTCTGGTCCTAGTGATAAATAGCCTATGCTCCCATCCTGGCTTATGCCTTCATTGCTGGTCCACAGGAATGTTTGTCTTGCTTTTAGGTCTTCCCATCCCTTTTTATTTTATCCTTTTATATTTTATCTCTATTTACATGTATTTGAAACAGGTGAGTCAAAGCACTATGACTGGAAAATAGATATTGGGAGATAATAACTGGCGTCCAGGACATGTCAGTCCATGGTCAGCCTGCAGCCTCTTAACCCTAAGAAGTAGAGTTCTGTGAGTCTCAGACTTAAGAGAATTGGAAGGGATCTGGTCTCACTAAGACCCATAGGAAAATTTCTGAGAAAGTTAAGATCTATGGAGAAAAAAGGGCTCTGTCCAGAAAATCAGAAAGTATCATATCTTAGAAAAGTGAGGAGAGTTTTCTGGTTGCAACAGGTGTTGAAACACAAGTATTTTCTGCTTCACAGATCACGTATGAAAGGCATTCATTCAAGAACAAAACACTATCAGAATATCACTTCTCTTATGAGAAGACTGTCCTGAATGCCTTTCCTCAAAATGTGTAGAAAATGGTGCCCTCCAAGACTAAGGGGATTGTCATAGTTTGGGTTCTGAGCAGAGATCAGCATAGATAAAATGCTATAGTTTGGATGTGGTTTGAGCATATCCCCCAGAGTTCATGTATTGGGAGTTTGGACTTTGGGGTTGTTGGGAGATAGGGCCTACTGAGAAGGTGATTAAGGTCACTGGGGTGCCTGCCCTCAGAAGGGAATGTGGGTCTCATGAAGTGAGTTCTCATGAGGGTGAGTTGTAAAAAAAAAGAGCTTGGCTCCTCCTCTTGCTCTGATATGTGATCTCTCTTGGTATGTGATCTTTCCTTCATATACCTGCTTCTGCCATGGTGCCATCTGCCACTAGGTCATGCCTCAGGTTGGGGGCCTCACAATGAACCAGCACCATTCTATTTGAACAGTTAGCCTCCAAAATGGTGAATGAACCTCTTTTCTATAATTTACCCACCTCAGGTATCTTCTTATGGTAACGGAAAACAGGCTAGTAAAAGAAATGCATTAGAAAATTCCCTCAGGATCAATAATTGTGGGGCCTTTAAAAATCCCATGGACCATAGCACTATGCCTATGGTGCTTAATGGTTAAAACATCCCTGATTGGCCCCAGAGAGAAGTTAAAACCATTATAACTGGACATGTGGTAGCCAAGCTCTGAGAGGACATGGAAAAGGCCATGCTGCCTGCCTCTGCCTATTTCCTTCAGCCCCTCTCTGGCACATCTCAGGCCCTTCTGAGGTTGCACATATAGAGCAGAATAACTACAAGAACTACATCTCTTATTTTGGAATGCTCAGAGGGGACAGTCTGTAACTGACAATGGCTATGCAGAGCAGTCATTTGGCCCCATATGTGAGCCACTTCAATGTACCACCTAAACAATAGAAAAATCCAGGCATTTGCTAGTAATACCAGGGGTAAAGTGGAGAGAAAAGTTTCTAACACTTCTAGTCACAAAGTCAACATGTGCACATACTCCCATAGAATGTTTCATCTGATTCGTTTGCTGTAAACTGAGTTGTATGCCCCTACTTAATATGACAGGATTTGTATCCTTGTAAGAAGAGGAAGAAACACCAGGCCTCCCCACTTTGTATGCATACAGAGAAGGCCCTCTACATGCCAAGAAGCAAGACTTCACCTGATATGCATTCTTAATTCTGGACTTCTAGCCTTCAGAATTATGAGAAAATAAATTTTGGTGACTCAAAATGTGGTAAGTATATTCACATGCATTCTGTTTTAAATACTACTGAAAATATCTCTGTTTCGTTGGTTGATATAGTTCTTGCAGTGATTTTAAGAAACAGATATTCAAGGTAAAATTTTGCTTTGGGTGGCTTGCCTGTTAGAGCATGAAGATGCAATCTCCTCGTACATGGAAGCAATATGTGGTGTGGAGTGGCAACATATATACTTTATTACCTAAAGAGGCTTGGCATTATGTGTCATTAAGATAAGGCTTTGGGAAATCAAAGAACTCCTTCAGCCTCATGAGATGGGCTATCTGGGTGGCCTCTGTTTCTAAAGATTCTGAGAGCTTACAGAAAGGAAACTATCAGTTCACAGGTATACAGAACTAGTGAGCTTCTTTGATGCCTTTAAAAGAACCTGTTGTTTCTAGTAGCCACTGGGTAGACATAGCTAAATATTTGGTCCAAAATCTAATGATACATGTTGCAGAATTATGTTGTAAACTGCACATAAAATCTAACTGTGGCTCATATGTTAATGTTAGGGCATTTGTTGAGAAGATATGAGATCCTAAGCCTTGAGAAGGGAACAATTGGATAGTCGGAAAAGCTTAGAAACTTCAACTGGAAAATCCCCTTGAGTCTCACTTTCTTGAAAAGCCTGTCTGTTTCCCTCTGCCTGAGGAAGCTTGCCTTCCCTTGCTGAAAGTCTCCATAACATAATGATCTTACCTGAAACAGTGTCTTGCAATAGGGTACTATTCGCCTTGAGACCCACTCTTACAAGTTTTGGCCCCCTAAATAGAATCAGATATCTCTGTACCCTAGGGGGAGAATTTCAAGGGCTGTCCTGGAAAATGCAACATATTGCTAATTCATATGAGCAGAAACCTGGAAAGCAGCTGTGTGAGTAGATCCTAAGCTGATAGCAGCTAAGAACAGAAAATAACATGAAATGAGGCTCAATTTATTAATAAGGATACATCTACTCACCAGTCCAGAAAATGTCCTAACTCAGGCATCTGGAAATAGTTAACAATTTCCTTGATTGGTTGACTGAACCTTGGATTCAACTGCCTACATGAGATTACATCAAGATGCCCAAACTTCCATGGTTTAACGAGCTCTGCATACTTCTATTGACACCATTACCCATGGATTTAGGGAAAACCTCATTCATCATCATGATCTCTCACACGACATTCTGAACAAGTAGTCCATTTTAGTTCTTTTTTTTTTTTTTTGGTACCAGGGATCAAACTTGGGACCTTGTGCTTGCGAAGCAGGTGACAGAACCACTGAGCTAAATCCCTGGACCAAGTAGTCCATTTTATAGTGAAGGAAGTGCAATTGTTTCACAATCCCAGAACTCGTTGGCCTTGCTATATACCTCAAGTGCACAGCAGAGGCTGGTCTGATAGAATGGCTTGTTACAGACTCAATAACAGTGCTGAATGAGAGGTGTCACTCTGTGAGGTTGGATACTATGGACACAATGTAAGCTTTAAATTCCAATAGTTGGTCCTCTGAAACTAGAACACATAGATCTGGGAACCAAGGAGTGAGGACTGACCCCATTTCCTATTATGCCCTTTCTCAGAGATTTGCTTTCTATCACTGCAATCCTGAAGCTGTACCCAAGATGGAACTGCTTCCAAAGAAGAAATTACCATCCACATATTTGGATTTCTTTGTGTCTCTGCACCAACAGACAGAGAATTTGGCTTCAGTTACCAATGGGAAATTGGGTTGCTACTACACAATGGAGGCACTACACAGCTGAGGCTACTCTGAGATGCCTCTTAGCACCTCCAAGATCCTCAGAAGACTATAACAATCCACAAAAGGGTAGCCACTAGGGGCCTCTGGGGATTTTGATTTCAGTTACTCCACTGAGTCAAATACCCAGAGCAAGTAGAGTGCTGGCCATGGTCAAGGTGATGGGGAATGAGTGGTAGAAAGAGAAAGCCATAAATATCATAGTCCACTAAAGATATGAGGACTCTAGCAGCTATAAATATTTTTATTAGGCTTACATTATTCAATTATTTCTTTTTTCTTTCTTTTTCCACTTTTTTATGATCAGTGTTGATGGTCTTTAACTTTATAATTAAATCCATAGGCCTTCAGACTATAAGAAGCCATTTCCAGACCTTTGGGAAAGATCTTACAAACTGGAAATCATGTACTTGAAATACATATGACACCTAGTGAGACTTTGAGTCTCCCCATTTTGGGAAATAGAACATTTTGGTTTGTATGACATGTGCCTCATGTCAGAAATAGAAGAATGGATACCAGGAGGCAAAAGGAATCCATTCTCTGTTCTCCTTTTGTTCTATTCTGAACATTTCTCAGGCCCTCTTTTCTTTTGGCTTCTGAGTAGATAGGACCAATGAGAAGTGATGGGGGAAGACTCCCTTCACGTGCTTCTTATGGCATGTGGGTAATGGCTGCAATCCCTCCATGGCTTCAACCCACTCTAGTACCAGCTCAGAATAAATGACACCTCAGCTTGGATTACACTGTGTCTTCATTTTTTCTCATGAGTGGAAAAGTGATTGTTACCTTTGTTATCAATTTCCTGTGTTAAATTCCCTCTGTTTTAATTAAATATTTAGTGAGCTTTTTATTTTTCTGGCTGGATTATGACTCATACAATTTATATTTGTTATGCCATGAAAATATAATACATATTGTTCTACAATTTCTTCTTTAACTCTATATCAGGGCATCCTTGCATCTCAAATAGATTGAATTTATTCTTTAAAAAAAGATACATAATTTATATATCTTAAAGCTCACCTTTTAAAATTTCAACTTAAAATTACTTCTTATTTAAAACAATTTGTTAAGTGTATTGCTCACAAATTGTGCAACCCTCACCACAATCTAATTCCAAAATATATTCATCACTACCAAAAGAAGCCTCATACCCTGTTCTTTCCCTCTTCCCAGCCCCTGGAAAGTATCTATTTATTTTTTGTCTCTAAGGATTCTCCTATATGGGACATTTCATATAAATGGAATCATACAATATGTGGCCTTTTGTGTCTCGCTTCTTTCACTTAGCATAATGTCTTCAAGGTTCAACCATACTGTAACATACATCAATATTTTATTCCTTTTCATGGCTGAATAATGTTTTATTGTATAGTCACCACCTTTTGCTTATCCATTGTCAGCTGATGGACATTTTGGTTGTTTCCACTTTTTGCCCATTATGAGCAGTGCTACTATGCACATTTGCATACACATTTTTGTGTGGACATATGTTTCCAATAGTCAAGGATATTTTTCTATGTCATATGGCAGTTCTTCACTTAACTTTCTGAGGAACTGCAAAGTGTTTTACAAAGCAGTTATGCCATTTTATATTTTTAATTCATACTTTTAATAGCTACGCAAGACTTCTGGGAAGATGGCAGAGTAGTGAATAGCAGGGAAACAGCCTCTCTGAGATTTGGTGTCCAGATGCTGCAGTATACCAATGTGAGGAAGAGAACAAGGTAAGTGGGTCCCTGGGACCCAGCAAGGATCTGAATTGAGAATTAAAGCCCATGGGGACAGAGAAGAGAGAGACTTCAACAAAGAAGTGTCAAGCAGCACTTTTTTCTTGAGCCCTGACACAGTTTGTGGGAGGGGCAGCTCAAACCTGCAGAAGCACAGTGACTACTAGCAACCCAAGAGGCCTCCATGGAGAAATGCACCAGTAGAATCAAGCAGCAGACACAGTGGACTTCGGTATCTGGTGAGTTATTTGGGTTCAAACGTCCCTAAGGAGAGGGTGATTGGCCAGTAGCCATCTTGGACAGAGGGCAACTGAGCTCAAAACTGAGAACAACTTTGGGCTGGCTCCTTCACAGTGAGGCTGAACCAAGTGCAAATTGGCAGGAGGTCAAGGAGCCAAGTTCAAGCTGGGAGGAGGCACACAAAGTGTTGCAGGCTGAACAAATTGGGTTCCAGCCTCAGAGCCAGAAATTAGCATAAGCTTCAAAACTAAAGGTGCAGGCTTTCTGGGATTATCCACTATGCCAGCATAAATCTATACCTGGCTTGTTGGGATTAATCAACATGGACCTGGACTCTATCGGCCTACTTTGTCTACCAGTAACAGCCTTGAGGTAGACACTTTTTTCTTATTTTCTCCTTCTTTTTTTGTTTTTGTTTTTATTTTGTTTTTTCTTGATTGTTCTGGTTTCTATACGAGTGTGAACATTGATTCTAGTTTTGTTGTTATTGTTGTTTTGTTCTGTTCTTGTTTTTATTTCTTCCTTCTCTCTTTTCCTCCTGTCTTCTTCACCAGTTTCCCAAAGTTTGAGTAATCTTCTTTCATCCTCCAAGCTTGCTTCCAATCTCTTCCTGTTCTTCTATTTCTCTATTTTCCCCTCATAACCCCTGTATCAATCAGTATTTACTAGAGAAACCAACAGAACACAAGATATATAGATAGATAGATAAGAATTTACAAGATTAGCTTACAATAGCCACCCGCAGGGTCTGATAAGGAGGAGTCCAGAGGGTCTTTCCACACACTGGAGACCAAAGGATTCAGTCAAAGCTCTGGAGCTCACTGTAGTGTCCTGTAGGGGTCTGTATCAGGAGGCCAAAGGTCTGCGCTGGAAGGCAAAGACTAGAGCTCCTCCAAGGGAACAGAAGAAGAGAACTTGACCTTCCTCATTTCCCCTTTATAACAGTCAGGTGAGGAACAGCATGAATCTCCCACGCACGCCTTAAGGTGTAGAATTGCTGAGCCGATTTGGCTATGCTTCTCTTAGCCAAACTTCTCAAGTTGACACAATCACTCAACCATCACAACCCCCTTTTAAATTTTCTCCCCTGAGGGTAAAATCACCATACCGAGGGCATATTTACTGTATAAAATTTTTTGGGTTTAGATTTTGTTATATAACCACAAATCTGGTTCATACAACTAAAGATTTCAAATTAATAGTTATGACAGTTTGTCATTTTCTAGGCTGTTTTTGATGCTATCACATAGTGGTTTATTGTACCACTTTAGCCAAGGAAACATAATTGTTCTAATTGGTTGTTCTTCCTGGTATGCCAAGACTGAGATTGGCCATGGGTCATAAACAATACCATGGGCCAGTGCCAAAGAACCACAGGCTAAGTGAAATAGGCAGCAACTTCTCATCCTCAATAAATTGAAGAGGTAGGATCTTGCAATAGACTGGAAACCCAAAAGCCAGCTACAATTGGAAGACATCTTTGAAAAGGAGTCATTTTCCAAGAGTTCTAAATATGAGCAAAAAAGCTACTTGCCATAAGTAATTTACAGGTATCAATCTAGGAATTAAACTAAAAAAAAATAGAAAATGAGAAGACAATCACGATGCAATCCCAAACTTCCAGCTCATCAAAGGCAAACCCAGGAGGTAATGAAGTGGAACAATTTGAAATCCACCTATCTGGACTCTCTGAAGTGGTAACAGTGGAAGTAACAAAGCAGATGAATGAGGCTCTAGAAAAAAATCAAAGCAGAAATAGTTTTTCAGATGGTGCTTATAATGAAAGACATGGTTAGTGAATTTAGAGCAGATACAGATTTAAAAAAAAAGAGACGCTTATGAAAATGATGGAAACCATGAACACCCAACATAGGAAAGAAAGGGAATCCATGAAACAAATTCAAACAAATATCCAGGAAATTAAAAATTCCATCAGAAGTATACACAGCAGAATAAGACAGTGTGAAAACAGAATATCAGATATAGAAGACAGGCCAATCTCCCTAATGAACATAGATGCAAAAATCTTCAGTAGGATACTGGCAAAGAGAGTGCAGAAAATCATCAAGAAGATTACATACCATGACTAAGTAAGATTCATCCCAGGGATGCAGGGGTGGTTCACATACACAAATCAATAAATGTAATACACCATATTCACAGAGCCAAGGACAAAAACTTATGATCATCTCAAGAGACGCAGAAAAAACATTTGACAAAGTCCAACACCCATTCATGATAAAAATCTTACAAAAAGTGGAATAGATGGTCTTTATCTCAATCTGATAAAAGCCATCTATGACACACCAAATAGCCAACATCATACTAAATGGATTAAAACCTGAAAGCTTTTACTCTAAAATCAAGAAAAATACAAGGATGTTCACCATCACCATGCTTATTCACTAGTTCTGGAAACATTAGCAGGGCAGTTAGACAAGGGAAAGAAATAAAAAGAATAAGGATAGGAAAGGGAGAAGCTAAATTATCATTATTTGGGGCCGGAGATTTAGCTCAGTGGTTTTGCCGCCTGCTGCGCAAGCAAAAAGACCCAAGTTCAATCCCTGGTACCAAAAAAAAAAAATTATCATTATTTGTGGATGACATGATACTCCATATAGAAGACCCCAAAAACTCCACCAAGGGACTTCTACATTTAATAACCAAATTCAGTAGTGTAGCTGGATACAAAGTCAACACTCAAAAATCATAGCATTCCTGTAAACAAATAACAAACTCACTAAGAGAGAAGCCACACCTTTCAAAATACCATGCCAAAAATGAAATACCTAGGAATCAATCTAATAAAGGAAGGAAAAGACCTTTACATGGAAAACTACAGTACTCTGAAAAGGCAAGTCAAAGAGTATATTAGAAAATGTAAAGATATCCCTTGTTATTGGATAGGAAGAACCAATATAATGAAAATGGCCATAATCCCAAAACTGGTATACAGATTCAATACAATCCCAATTAAAATTCCAATAGTACATCTCACAGAAATAGAGAAAACAATGCTTAAATTCATTTTGAACCAGAACAGACATAGAATAGGAAAAACAATTCTTGGCAACAAAGGCAAGGCAGGAGGCATCACAATCCCTGGCTTGAAATTATACTACAAAGCTACTGTGATAAAAATAGCATGGCACTGCCAAAAAAAGAGAGAGAGAGATAGAAAGAGAGAGAGAGGGACTCAATGGAACAGATTAGGAAGTGCAGAAACTACCCCAAACATACTCAGCCACCTTATCTTTGAGAAAAGAGCCAAACACTTTTCTTGGAAGAAAGATAGCCTGTTTATTAAATGGTGACAGAAAAACTGGCTTTCCACATGCCAAAGATTAAAACTAGACCCATATCTTTCACCATGCACTAAACTCAAATCAAAATGGATCAAAGATCTAAATATTAAAATAAACATTAAACCTGCTAGAAGATAGACTAGGTAGTACTCTTGAAGACATTGGTGTAGGCAAAGACTTTATGACTAAAACCTCAATCTCACAGGAAATATCACAAAGAAGCAACAACTGGGGTCTCATGTTGCTAAAAAGCTTTTGCACAGCAAAAGAAATCACCAACAGAGTGAAGAGACAACCCACAGAATGGGAAAAACTTTTGCCACCTGTTCCTCAGACAAAGGACTAATATCTAGAATACATAAAGAACTCAAAAAAAAATCAAACATCCCAAATTTAAAGACCCAATCCAAAACTAAGCATCTGAAATGAACAGACATTTCTCAGATGAAGAAGTAGAAATAACAAATAAATATATGAAAAAATGTTCAACATCGCTGGGCATTCAAGAGGTGCAAATTAAAACAATGCTGAGATTCCATCTCACTCGAGAAAGAATGGCTGCTATCAAGAAATTAGTCAATAACAAATACTTGCGGGGATATGGGGGACAAGGGACCCCTTCTCCACTGTTGGTGAGAATACGACTGGTGCAACCTCTGTGGAAATCTGTGTGGAGATTCCTCAAAACCCTAAAACTAGAGCTTCCACTCAACCTGGCTATTCCCCTTTTTGGTATCTTCCCCCCAAAATTAAAGGCATCATCCCACAGTGATATATGCACACCCATGTTTATAGCAGCACAGTTTGTAATCGCTAAATCTTGGAAACAGCCCAAGTGCCCATCAGCTGAAGAATAGGTAAAAAAAGATGTGGTTGTTTTATACAATGGAATACTACTCTGCCATAAAGAAGGATAAACTTGAGACATTTCTAACTAGATGGATACATCTTGAGACCACATTCTTAAGTGAGATAAATTGAACACATATGTTTAAATAACACATTGTTTCTCTGGTGTAAGAAACCAAAAGTATAAATAAGGACCAAAATGTATAATAGATATTGGGAAAAAGGAAGAAAATATTCAAATGAGAAGGGAAATAAGGGAAGGGGGAGAGGGGAAGGAAAGAAGGGACAAGAAAGAAAAACAGAATAGAAGGAAAAATGGAAACAAATCTTTTGTAAATAAGGAAGGGAAGAGGGGTCACAGGGAGTGGAGGGTCATGGGAAAGAAAAAAGCTAGATATATCATGTACAGGTACAAATTCCCAATCATGAATGTTATCATCATGTATATCTAAAATGTACCAATAAATATTTTTCTTAAAAAAAAAGAAATAAAAATGATTAAAAGAAAAAATAGCTACACAAAATTCCACAATATGGCAATATGGGTGTTCTATAACTAATTTAATCCTCTGCTATTGAAATGCATTAGGTTTTCTCAAGATTACAATGAATCATGGTCATTAGTGAACACATACTTTATAAACCTTCATAAGTATAAGATTTCTTGGATATAAAATTGCTATGCAAAAGTATGTCTGCTTTGAAATGTACCAAAGTACCCTCAAAAACACCTATACAAAAGCCCATAAGAGGGAAAATTTTCCTACATGCCTGCCAACACTAGATAAATTTTTGATTTGTCAACCTAACAGGGAAAACCTTTGTCTTCTTGTTTTAATGGCATTCTTCTGCTCACTAGTGGAATTCAGCATCTTTTCAAGTATTCATATATTTATTGCCCAAACATAAACAGATTGGCTGGTTCCTCCAATTCTTCACAGCTGTACAATCTGACTTGTGTGATTTATGCTGTAGCAAAAGTGAGGTTCACAACAGTGCTGGCCAAAGTGAGCCTGGCTTGATGAGCATGTGACTCTTCAGCCATGTGATATTGGCCCTCATAACCTCTCTGCCATTGGCAGAGCCATAGCACTTTACACTAAGCTTGGGGGTAAAATGGCAGTGGCTGTAAAAGAGGCACAAGTTAGCACAACCAGGGGGCTAAGAACAGCTTTGACTGACATTAGGAAACTGATTTTTGGGAGAATAAGAGGTTAAAGAAAAAGGAACTTGGAAGATTGAAGGACAGACCTGGTCTACTTTGCACTTTCATCTACATCCCATTATTTTCCGGAAAAGAGACTGGTTGCAGTACAGTGGGCCTCGAAGACAGAATCAGGAGATTTAGGGTCTAATCCTAACTCTCACACTTGTGAGGTTTTGGGTCATTTCCAGCCTCACTTTTCTAGTCTGTTAAATGATAATATTCCCTATTATCACAAATTATCGTAAAGTGGAATAAGAGGTGAAAAGGCAGTGAGAAAAATATAGTGCTCTAACAGCCAGTGTTACCAGTTCTTCTCTCCCATATCCAGTAACTATGATTGCAGAAACCACATAAGCTGCACAGTGATCGGATAGAGGTGCCTGGAAAATTTACTTTTCCTCTTGGCTAAAATGACACTTCTTAGAAGCACACAGATTAGAAGAGCTACCTTTCAACTCTCCTTCCCTAGTTCTAGACCTCAGCATAAGTGGGCTCCAGGACCTGTTCTGACTGTCATCATCTTCTAAGATTAAGAGAGTGATGCAAGGATCCAGAGGGGCTTTGTTTATGTTTCACTTATTTCTTGGGTCAGCCTGTTTCACTGTGTTTTCTTCTGTTCTTCCAATTTTTTGCCAAACTCCTCCACACTTCCTGGTAAATCAAATTAAAAGGCAGCTAAATTGGAAGACAGCTAGTGGGTGGCACTAGCTGTGCCAGAGGTAGCCATCTGCCTGAGAGCATGCTCACCTAACTATAATTCTGATAGAAAGTATATAGGGCTTACATTTCCTTGCCCTGTGACATCTAAACATGGCCATGTAACATGTTTTAACCCATAGACTATGAAAACACACGAAGTCATGTGTGTTATATCATGAACACAGGATTTTTAAAAGCAAGGGTGCTCTTGCACCCTCAGTGCTGAGGAGGAGCCTTCCGGGCCACTGTACCACCACCCCCAGTGCCAAGGAGAAGAGCTGCTCCCAATGCCAAGGAGGTGAGCTGTGTGGGCACCAGCAGCACACCCTCCCCCTTCCTGTTGAAATGAGAAGACATGCAAATAACTCTCAAAACCAGACTTCCAGATCACCTAAAGCAACCCCACAGGGGCACGAGATGGAACAATCTGATACTCAATCACCTGGACTCCCTGAACTGACAACAAAAGAGGATCTGGAAAAAATGAAATCAGAAATAATTTCTCAGATAACAGCAGAGATTGCACCCACAGTCCAAGACATGATTAATAAATCTAGAGAGGACACAGATTAAAAAAAACTAGAGGAGCTAAGGAACATGATGGAATCCCAACATAGGAAACAAATAGAATCCATAAAACAGATGCAAACAGATTTCCAAGAGATTAAAATTCCACTGAAAGTTTACACAGCAGAATGAGCCCATGTGAGGACAGAATTTCAGATATAGAAGATAAGATTGCAATTAGTGACCAGGAAAAGAAAAATTACTTCAAAATACTAAGGGATCATGAGAAATCAATCCAGCAGCTGCTAGATAATGCAAAGAAGATTAACATAAGACTGATTGGGCTCAATGAAGAAACAGGAGAGAGTGCAGATGAAATAAAAAACTGTTCACAGAAGTGATGGCAACAAACTTCCCAAGCAGGGGAAAAGAACTTGACATACAGATAAGTGAGGCATATAGAACTCCAACTAGCCTTGATCAAAAAAAAAATCTACACATAGGCATATAATAGTTAAGATTCCAGAAGCCCAACAGAAGAACAAAACCCTACAAGCAGCTAGAGAAAAGAGACAAATCACATACAAAGGAAAGCCTATCAGAATCACAGCAGACTTCTCAATGCAAACACTCAAGGCAAGAAGAGCTTGGAGTGATGTATTTCAAGCTCTAAAGGAAAATAGCCTCCAACCCAGATTGATGTACCCAGCAAAACTGTCTTTCAAAATTGATGGTGAAATAAGATACTTTCAGGACAAAGAGCACCTTTGAAACTTCATGAATACCAAACCAGCATTCCAAAAAATTTTAGACAATATCCTAGGAAAAGACAATGAGGATCACAACCCCAGGAAGC
>NW_004624815.1:3392068-3404439 GCF_000247695.1 Heterocephalus glaber
TGGAAACAAAGTCTTTGTAAATAGGGATGGATGGGGGAGTTGAAGAGATGGCAGGGGAATGGGGAAAAAATAAGAACCAAGAGAGATTCTGTAAAGGTGCAAATTTCCAATGATGAATTTCATTATATTGTATACCTAAAATGTACCAATAAATTTTTTTTTTAAAAAGCAAGGGTAAAAAAAAAAAATCAAGGGTACTCTTATCCTATTCCCTTTCACCTTGGGCCAGCTGGTTATAGAAAATGACAAGGACTCAGAGAATAATTGAACCCGAGGAGAAAAGGAACCTTAGTCCTTGGATGACCACACTGAGGAAAGCTGACTTGCCTTGCCATGACCTCTCACATTTCATATTACCACACACTCCTGGTGTACTGTAAGGTATGAAACCTGCCTAAAAAATAAAATCTTGTTATTTAATTTTTAGGTCTATTTGTTTCAACAGCTATCATTACTTTAATATCCTACCTGAAAACATTTCACCAACATGACCATTTTAATAAACCAGGTAATAGCACAACTAAAGACATTTCCAATAGACAAATTCACTAGAGCTGAGAAGTATCTTCCAACAGAAAGCTCAATAAATTACCCTCATTTCATAGGACAGCTTGGTTCTGCTGTATCCGGCAGTTCTTGGCTTGTGCTTTAAAAAATCTCAGAACCATGAGAAACAGATGTTTAACAACAAAAACTTATAACAAACATGTTGATTTTGTTTCACTGAAAATTACCAAGAAGTGTGAAAAACTTGAAGAAATATTGTAAGAATAAGATGCAGTCTTCTTGTCTAGGAGCCTACAATTTAAATGGGAAGGCAAGATGCTGATACAAATGACTCCACTTCAAGACTGCATGTCTGGGTAATAACAGGAGTAGGTACTCTAAGACTTTTCAAGAGGGACTAAAACAGGAAAGCTTCATCGAGGAAATGGGATTTGAACTGTACCATAAAAGTTGGATGGAATTAAGCCGTAGAATGATGTTCAGGGGTCAATAGAAATTGAACTAGCAAGTTAAATTACTAGGAGGACTTGAATGTCCATAGAGAAAGTTAGATCACTATACAGGCAACAAGAAACTAAAAATTCTAGGCTTCCTTAAGGGAAGTCCTTGTTACAGTTTATATCTAGATGTCTCCCCAAAGGCTCATTTACTCATGGGTGGGTCTTTGGGGAAGTGTTTGGATCATGGGGGTGCGATGCTTATTGGCAGATTAGTCTACTGATGAGTTTATAGCTAAATCTGATTTGAAATGTGAAGCCTGGTTGGTGGAGGTGAGTCACTGGGGGAATGCCCTGGAAGGGACTATTTCCCTCTTTCCTCCCTTGATCCTTCTCAGCTTCCTGCTGCCATGAGCTGTTTCTCCTCCGCCATGCACCTCTGGCATGCTGCCCTGCCTTGGAGTCAGCTATGAACTAAAACCTCTACACTCTGTAAACCAACATACAACTTTTCTCCTTAGAACTGTGGGGTTAGATATTGTGATTCAGCAACAAGAGAAGTAACTGAGAAAGTCCTAGAATTTTAGAGTTAAATATGTAGTTTGCCCATAGAAAACTTGTCTCTTTTTTTCAGAGAAATAGTTGAAGAGTCCCTCCTTTTCCTGTGGCTTGCTTCCATGGTCTTCAAATTCCAGTTATCCAAGTACTATCTCACCCTTACAGTTTTTCCTATAACTATGTACCACTTCTAAGATGTAATTCTTTTCTTTACATCTAATTCTAATTGACTAGTAAACAAAAATATCTGTAAAACTATAGAATGGATGTACATGCTGGATTAAATTCTGTTCTAATACATAAATAATTCATAATAAATTCATACCCATTAAAAAATTTAAAGTGTTGTTCTGTTTGCCATCTATATATCCTCATTTCCCATTAGTGGTTTATAGATCACTCTTAGAAAAACATGGTCCTACACTGAACTATCCACCCATATCTCTCCTGAGTTCCCAACTCACTTCTCTCTTCACATCCACTCTCTTATCTTGTTTTTTCTATTTTTCTGACTCAGTAACAATGCAAAAGTAACATTTCCCCAGATAGTCCTAAGATCTTATTGGCTCAACAAAACAAAGGTATATTTCTTCCTCACCACACTGGTGGGACAGCACTCTACTATCTAGGACCTAAATCATAAGAGACACAAAGCTCCCAAGGTCACCATGGGAGAGAAAATGGGAAGGAGATCCTAAGAGATTATTGAAGGGCCAGGCCTGGACATGGTGTATATCACAACTGCTCACATCCCATGAGCCATGTGGCTCCCACACAACTAGGAGGAAAGATGAGAAATACAATGGACCTCTGTTATAGCTTGTATCTAGATGTCCCCCTAGTGCCTCATATAGTCATAGGTGGGGCTTTTCAGGGGTGGCTGGATCTAGAGTGTGAGATACTGGGATGAAGGATGTGATTCTGGGATTGATTCATAGTGGGATGCTAGAATTAAGGATGTGCCACCCTAGATGTAAATGCTACCCACCCTAATGGCAGGTATTCTGGATAGAATATAACAGAGAGAAGGAGGACTGTTCTTGCTGCTTCTTCACTACTTTGCTACTTGGCTGCCTTCTCCCCACCATAAACTGTTTCTCCTCAGTCATGCCTCTCTGCCATGCCATCCTGCCTTGGAGCCAGCCAACAATGAACTGAAACCTCTACAAACTGTGAGCTACAATAAACCTTTCCTCCTTTAACTTTGGGTGTCACATATTTTGTCTCAGCAACAAGAAGAAAGATAACTAAGACAATCCCATTCAGTAAGCACTACAATCTCTGCCATTGTAAATCAGGTATTACTGACTTTGAGATCCTCTGGGCAACTGCTCTAAAAACTGTCCCCAGGATAGGGCTAGGTGTCTCAGAATTAAAAGTTCAAAAGCATCCACTGAAGTGGGCAGGTGCTTTTATAAAATGGTCACTAAGGAATTCAAACAGAGCAGCCTGGCATTCTTTCCACTTGCACCTCATTATTATAAAAAACAAAGTTTTACGTGTTGTTCCACTTTCATTGTTCTTAATTTTCCCCTCTCAACCTTTAAATTAGTTTGAAAATAGAAGCTATATTCATTTTCTCTTGCTGATATAACAAATTACCACAAATTTAGTGGCTAAAGCAAGACAAATTTAATGTCTTACAGTTCCATAGAGGAGAAGTCCAAAGTGAGTCTTATGGGGCTAAAACTAAGGTGTTAGCAAGTCTGCTTTCTTTGCTGGGGACTCTAAGGGAGAACCTGTTTCTTTGCCCTTCCAACTTCTAGAGTTTCCTGCACTCCTTAGCTCATGACATACTTCAGTCTTCAAAGCCAGCAGTATTGCTCTGCGTCTTTCTCACATCCAATCACTTTGGCTCTGTTTACTTCATCCATTTGTAAGGCCCTTTTTATTGGGCCAACCTGTGTCATCCAGGATATCCCCCCCCCAACCATATCCAAGTAGCTGATTAACAACTTAATTCCATCTGTAACCTTATTTCTCCTTTGCTTTGCAGCAACATTTCACAGGTTCTGGGAATTTGGACATTTGGGAGACCACTATTGTACTTACAGGGGTCTGCATGCCAAATACAGCCCAGGAGCATGTTTTGTTTGATCAACTTAGTGTTTTTCTTCTTTAATTTTTTAAAAAATTAAATGTTTTTAAATTGGAAGATCTTATGCATTTTTTAAATATCCATGACTAGCTTCTTTTGAAAGTTAGGAGAACTAGAACAAAGACCTTGATTCCCTCATCAAAACAACTGGCAAGTAGTGAGCAGCTGGCCATGACCTCTCATACCTCCTATTACCACACACTCCTGGTACACTCCAAGGTATGAAAACTGCCTGGTTCTTTTAACTTTGTAAACTTTGTATCAGGTATTTCACTGACTTAAAATCCCAAACTGTCATTTTTCCTGTCTGTTACCAGACATTCAACATCTTCCTTCTCTGTTGGCAGCACAGCCTCCCACTCAAAATTCTACTATCAGCAGAGATGCTGACATAGCCCTTTCTTGTGATTTTAGAAAGCAAATGGGCCCATGGTTTGTGGAGGGTGACAAAAGGGTGCCGCTGGGCCGTTACAGACCTTCACAAAACTCTCTCAGGTCTCTGTCATAAATCTCGAGAAGCATTTCACACCAAGGGGCAAAGTTTTAATTTGCTGTCACTCAATCAACACCCACCCTTTTTTTCCTCTCTCTCTCCCTCTCACTTTAGCCCTTGGTATAATATCTTCTTTAAGGAATTTCTATACCCTGACAACAGGCCTGATGCTAGCTCTGTCCAAGCAGCACACTAGCTTTCATTGTCCTCGAGGGCCTCAGTGAAGGGCAAATCACTTTGTTTCACTTGCAGATGCTCGTAGACCCGACACCAGCATTAATAATGCTGCAGCCCAGCCCTTCTGTCTTCATCAGTGGTGGCAGCACAGGGAGGATGTGGAGCTGCCTCCGATGCCAGAGAGAAGAGCTCTTCATTACCCAGGTCAGGCTGGGCCTCCTCTAAATACCCAAACATTACGTTAGCCAGGCAGAACAGCTCCTGTCACAATGCCTTCAACACTGATGGCAGGGGACAGGAGAGACCTTCAGGATCTAACAATGCTGAAACCTCACAAAGGTCATGGGAGCTCTGTCCCTGAATGTAACATTGCTTCTCCAGCTTCTGTCCTCTGGATGCCATTTCTGCAGCATGCCTGTAATTTGATTCCCTTAATATTTTTCTTTAAATCAGCTGTATATGGATTCACCTTTTACTCTTATTTATTTATTGCAGTAATGAAGATTCAGCACAGTACTGGTTTTGCACTGAGCTGCACCCCCAGTTCTTTTCATTTTTTTTTTCTGTTTTGAGTTAGGGTCTCACCAAGTCACAAACTTCCCCAGGCTGGGTTCAAACTGGAAATCCTCCTGCCTTGGACTTCCAAGGTGCTGGCACTACACCACACTCAGCTTAGATTCACTTTTTGTATAACTATCCTTGAAAAAATAGCCATAAAATTAGAGCTTAGAAGTGCTACTTATACTTTGTCTAATATTCATATTAGGATATTTAACATTAAATAAGAATGCTGATCCACATATCACCTAAGGCTTTATGTACTATTTGTAGGATGCATTCCATACCGTGTTTTGGAAAACACAGATCAAATCTATCTTCCCTCCTAGGGACAGAATCACACCTCAGCTAAAGTATACACATCTCTCCTGTGCCATTCTTGAGGCTCTCTGGACAGAGTTATAAAAAATTACTAGTGATTGTAAGTACCAGCATCATTGAGAAGTTCTTTTTCACATCTCACCTAAATCTCTCCTTTTACTATATTTCTTCACATTTAAATCTATAGGTGATTTGGTGGAAGTGGAATTCTAGACCTCTCAGAAAATGGCTCTAGAAATAGCCCATCTGTTCTAATGCAGTGCTTCCTTGGCCCCTGGCAGAAATGAGCCTGGCACTCAAGGCAGCAAATTCAGAGATGGACACAACTGCATTTTAAGGTGAACTATAAAGAAAAGAAGATGAAGAATAAATGGAGGAGGAAAAAGGATGCACAAATGAGTCTGTTTACATCTGAGTTTCTTCGTGAGACTCCTTCATCAAGGACTGATCAGCTTGCTTCTGGGGCCCTAGAATACTGGGGCCAGAGGGACAGCAGGAAATTACAACATAGTATACTTTTCAGTAATTTGTGGCTCCATGCAGACCTGGTAAGGCACATGGCACCCATGCTTTGTCAGACTTTACTGCTGTCTTTGAGGATGGCTTGTGTGTTCTTGGGCCAGACTGGGAGAACAGACATACAAATGCTTCCAGCACTTCTAGTCAGGATGAAGAGCTCCTCAGAAGGGATGGAGACTGGAGGGGTGTTGGAGGCATTTCTGAGTGAGGCAGATCTGGGCCTTCAGGATGGAGGTGTGGATGTGTAAGAAACAGTGGAGAGGGTGTCAGTGGGGAGTTCATGGCTGAGACTCTTGGGAGTGGGTGCCCAAATTGAGAGTGTGAAGGAACACATAAGTCCTCAAGAACTTGTAGGGATTTAATGTCTCTGTGTCTGAAGACCCAGGGAGCCAGGTAGGGGAAATTGTAGGAAAGGCTCATGGGATTCTGGGAAAGCTCATGAAATGGGCACTAGACAGAGTGAGCTTTACGCTTCCTTCCTGGAAGAGACCACCAACATTCCAGGAGCACAGTTTCAAAAGGCCCCATTTAATGACCACAAATGATACTGTTCTTAACAGCCCATCTGTTGCCCACCTTTTGCAAATATTTAATTATGTTTACTTCTATTCACAAGGGAAAAGGTCACACACAGCTGTTTGCCCACCATGATTCTGTCTCACCGAATGATTAATGAATCCTAAATGCCAGGCACAAAAAGATAGCTGGAAATGTGGATATAAGGAGCACTTTCTTCAAGAACTGCTTAGCTCTGGTGAGGAGCTACAGCCTGCTCTTCCCTCTTCAGCACATCATCTCTGAATATGGGTGATGGCCAACATCTCTCGACAGGGAGGTATCCTTCCTGCCTTTCTTACTCAGAGAAAGAAGCAACCTCTTCACCTCAAATGTGGAGGCCAGGGCCTTCTCTCATGGCTACCCACCATCCCTTCCTGGCTTTGGTTTGCAGTATATGCTGAACATGTTTTGGTCTTCATGTGCTTTCCTGCCTCGACTAGAGAAAGAGCGAGAGCAGAACATGGCAGGCAACCCACCAGATGTCTCACTCCTGGTTTGTACTCCTGATTTATCTCAGCCATATCATAGCATTAAAAATTCTAGCTCAATTAAATACCTATATTATTATAAATAATCAATCCTTCTTTTAGTTTTATATTCAGGGACTACTGCACAAATTTGGGGCTTCTCACCTAGAATATACTTATCAATAATTATGAGAAAGAAGCATTTTCTTTTTCTTTGTGTTACCATTATAAATTTTCCCTACCCCATGGGTTGTTATTCAGATAGTAGCATTATACTTTCATATGAAAGTTCCTTGAATTTTCCCACCTAACAAGTATGCTAGAGTAGTTCCATGATAGATCTATAGAAGTGGATCTGGAGATCCACTTCAGTCTTGTTAATGGCTACAAAGTGTTCCACTGTCAAAGTATACTTGAATTTATTCCATCAGCTCCATATTCAAGGTCATTTGGGTGTTTACAGACTTTTGTTATTTCATACAATGCTACAGTGAACATCTTTCAGAACATGTTCAAGTATGTGTAGAAGGATAATTCCCTGGACTTGGGGTTGCTGGGTCAAGGACTGAGCTCATTTAACATCTGTATATATAAATATAGGTAGGCAGGGTATAAATCATAAATACAGATTTTACAGACAACTGATAGAACTGAAATCTAGAAATTGACAAGTGAGAGCCATCAATTTTGGGGAAAGTGTTAAGTATGCATCCTTTGCACCTTTTCTCTTAACCTATACATTTTAGTTTACAAGATATTTGTATTTTGAATGTTCCCTATTTTGAGAGGATGAATAGAATTTTCTGAAACAATTGGAATATTTGAGGTAGGGGAGGTCAAAAAACTGATTTAAAAAATAAAAAGTATTAAGAGATCAGCCTCCACCCAGATCTTCCCAGTTATTTTCTTCTCCACTCAATCCATGCCTAGCATATTGTAGGAATTCGGAAAATTTTGATGAATGAATGAATACATGAATAAATGAAAAACATAACTATGGGAACTTGCTCAAGGACTCAAGACCAGAGTTACAGGTTTTACTATTCTTATCTCCTTTTAGCTCTACCCCCCAATGAATCAGTACCCCTTAAATCCTTTAGATTCAGTTCTGCCAATTTTTGTATAAATTGAATCTACAGACTTTTGATTTTCATTTTGAAAATTAATTATATGGTAACCATCTAGTAACCAAATATGACAGGTTTATTTGCTGATGTACTTTGGAGTCAAATCAAAATCATTCAGTTTCTACACACTGCATGGTCTAGCAGAAAGGAGTTTGGAATTTGGAAAGGCTCTGAAACATGAGCTCTAGTTTCATCCATATCCAACATCAAGCGCACAAAGGCTTGGGATCCCACATCTTTTCAACTAATGCCTTAAGATTAACAAATGAGACATGGCTAGATTTTGTGTTCAGTTTACACTATCATTCTGCAACACGAAGACCTCCTCTACTGATTCAGCTTCAGGGAAGACTTTGCTGGCATTCTGAATCCCTGAAATACATCCATGACTCCCATTCAATCCCCAGACTAAGCGGCGAGCTTCAGAGCCCTTCACTGAGATTTCACCTCATCTTTTAAATCCCATTCAGCTCATAGTCTCTGCAGCTTAACTCTAAGTGGACTCTCGGTACAACATTCACCTCTATCTAACAAAAAACTGAAACAATAATGGATTAAAGGTTGAGGTTATTCTTTCACTTAAAAAATCTGCAGAGAGATAATTTAGGGTTCATGTGGTAGCTCAATGAAGTCATCACAGATCCAGGATTTCTATGTTTGTGCTTTATTGGGCATGTTTCTGTCCTCAAGATCAGTTTGTATTACAAGATGGCTACTGGTGCTCCAATCATTATGTCCAACTTCCTAGGCATAATGCAGTAGAAATTGTAGGCTAAAAGAAGAAGAATGAGAAGTGTCTGTCTGCTAGTTTGTCGTCCTTAAAGAGCCCTTCCCAGAAGTTTCACTCAAACTCTTGTTTATATGTCATTGTCAATGACCATTCCACCTGCAAAAGTGACCAGGAAATAGTCTTTCAAAGGAGTTCCTGGATTGGGGTTCACTATGGAAGGCAGTTTTCATTATGAGTCTCAAACAGGATGTCTCATCAGTGTCTCCTCTCATTTTACCTTGAACCTCAAACCAACAGTGCCCCCCACCATAAACACATTCACACAACCCCCTTCCAGCCAGAGGAAGCAAAGTCGGGGCTCACATGTTTCTACCACCTTGTTGTCCTATTTGATTCCTGTTCTTCTTCCCACAACAACCCCAGGATGGAAGGATAGGGTTTCTGCTCCCTTTTTCTTTCTGTCCTTGACCTTCCCAAGCCACATCCAGCTGTCCTGAGCCCTTCTCTGGGGACAACACGGAGAACAGAATGGCTGCCAGGGACTATGGGGGAGAAAAATTAGAAAGCTGCAGTGTAGTATTTTCAAATTATTATCCCTGTCACAGCAATAGTATTTGTATTTATGAAGCACATGGTAAGCACTACATAGCGGCCTTTTAAATGAATAATGGGGTTGTTGTGGGGGTCAAAATGAGATAAAATATGTAAAGTTCTTGGCATGACATACAATATATTATAAATGCTTGATAAATGTTAGCCATGATTGTTACTGTTATTTAAATAATAAGCCAGGCTGCCTCAGTCTTCCTCTGTTCTTTTTATTGCTCTCAAGTAAACATGCTGGCACATAACACAGACTCCATCTCACAAAGGGACGTCATTAGGCTCTGTCACAGTTTTTGTTTTGCTTTGTTTTAAATCCCATTTTCGGGAAATGGGGAATTTTCTTCCTGAGGAAAGGAGGAACTACTCAGAGACCTAACTTCTAATTAACTTTATTCTGGATGTCATGTAACTGTGGGTGAGTCACTGGTTTTGAGAGAAGGGGGCTAATTGGAAGAGGAAAGATTGATGAAGGTCAGTGTGGACAGCGACATAGAATTATGGCCAGAGGCTGGGTCAGCTGAAGTCAGGCCTCTCCAAATGGCACCTCATCGTAAGACTGTAAATTACTTCTTACCCTTGGTGACCCCCCACACTTTATGTTGTTTGTGTAACAGGAGCTCAAGAAAGTATATGAGTTAAGTAAGGCAAGATGAGAATTGATCTGTTGACAGTCAATCAGGAGGTTGACTCAGCAAGTCTAATAGGTAGTTGCCAGGACTCTGGACTATAATTGCACTTAAATAGAGCTGAAGAAGCATTAGGAGGGAAAGGAGGGTGTATATTCAGTTTACTTGGGTGGACCTTGTCCTCAGAATCCACTAGACACATAGGATTTCCTGTGGGTGAGCAGGAAATCACCAGAGATTTTGAGCTATGGGTAAGTAAATAACCTCAATTTGGAGGAAATATGAATGATAAAATTTGTAAATAATTATATTCAAGTTCCTTTCAAGTACAACATATAGAAACACAAGAACAGTATAAGCAACTAACATAAGCAACCTCAGAGAGTGTCCACACCATGGTCCATGCTTGGGTAGGGACTTTGAAGACCCAGAAACTAGAGGAAGTTTCTAGATCGGGGCAGAGAAGGGGGGGAAGTTGAAGCAGAAGAGGTAGGCTGGTTATGGGATGATAGGAGAGTGTCATTATGGGGTTCTCCAAGCAATCTAGAGAAGAATTTGTCCTCATTTTTTCTAATCTTCTACCTGAAGATGCTATATTAGGTGTAGTCAGCCAAATCTTGATGAACTTGTGCTGATTGTCCATCTCCAAGGGCACCCCAGGGAGAGAGCTCTCACAGTCAGACCTGAAATTCATCTACTACAAGGGCAAAGAAAAGGAGGACAGCAAGGTGGCTGGAGCTAGAGGTACTGGTAGGGATGGATCAGAACAGGGATTTGGGAAATATCAGGCCTTGGCCTCCTAGTTGACACTAATATATATTTATTAACAACTGACGTAAAATTAACACTTACATATATTATCTTATTTAATGTACACTGCAAACAGACAAGGCAGATAATTTAACAGATGGGTAAATTGAGACACTGAGCAGTTATGAAATTTACCTAAAATTACAGATTTTATAAACAGTAAAGTTTATATTTGAATCCAATTAGTCTGATGTCAGAGGGCATACTCTTCTAGGAATACAGTGAAATATCAATATTTGCTGTACCCAAAATCACAACAGTAAAAATTATAATTGTGTAAACAGTAACCAAAAAGTACTATATTTGTACAAATTGCTGTAAGGTAATATTCAGTTAGTTATAGACTTTTTAGAGCTGTCTTTCAATATGTGTGTGTGTGTGTTCTCCCAAAATTTAAATAATTTTTTCTGATTTATGTCTTTAGCTCCTATTTACCTTTTCGTTTCTAAAAGTCAGTGTCCAGGAAACAAGTTCACAGTGACCAAAGCACTGACACAGGACCCTGAGATCACAGTTTGCCCTCTGACTGTCTTTTGAGGCTTTCCTGGGACAGCATGGGCAGGTGAGCCCCATGGTGCCTCACACAGAGCCTAGGCCACTCAGTGCTGCACAAAAAGGATTCAAGTCTGAGTGCATTTCAGACTCACATTTCCTCTACATTCTACTAGCTGTCATTTTCTTTAAGAAATTTTAGCTTTATTGCCAGAAATAAAAACAGCCTGATCCATCTGTATTCATATTTTACAACTCATTTTGAGAATTAATATTTTATAAGAAAATTATTTTGATTCAAAATGTGACTTTTTAAAGGTTTATGGTCTTCTTAAGTGTAACTTTCATTATGCCTTGAGGCCAACAGCTTTGCTAGAGGACTATACTGTAGTTATTGATGTATTTTTCCCCTTGTGAATTTCTCTTCATGTTCTGAGGCTGGAATATGAGAAATTATTTTCTGTATATAATTCATTCTGTTTTTTCCATCTCTACCCCTCCCTTTGCCTGGATGCTTTTTTTTTACCATTCAGGGCAAAATAAATAAAATAACTACTATTATCAATGGAGTATTTTTTTAAAAAATAAATAACAGATGTGTTTTAACCAAGCTAAAGTTAATTAAAGTAATGAGCAGCTTACTCACTAAGGCCTGGGAAACCAGATGTGACAAAAGCACGCTCCCATTTCCAGTGCACTCTGACGCCATTCCTTCTTTACTATTATTTTTCTTCTATCTCCCCTGGTCTATGTTGGAACAATTGATCTCCTTTTCCATTTTCCACATAATGAGGACATTGATCCACAGGTGAAGTAACTGCCTGGTGCTCTTCTAGAAGACCTATAAGACAAAAGTCCTCAAATTGAAACTAGAGATGCTTAAGTACCTGTACCAGATACTGATGTACAACAGATCGCCCCCAAAATGTCATGGCTTAAAACAAAAGCCATAGCACCTGGAAGGAAGCTCAACCGCTGCCATCCCAGGCTCCTAGGGCCAAGAAAGTGAGCCGGTCCCAGCACCCGGAAGGAAGCTCCCCGCCTCCATCCCAAGCTCCTAGGGCAGAGAAGGTGAGCCGCATGGGTGCCAGAAGCACCCCTCCCCCCATGGAAATGAGAAGACACATAAACACGCCTCAAAAACAGACTTCCAGATCACCTACAGCAACCTCAAAGGGAAACGAGATGGAACACTGATATTCAACCACCTGGACTCTCTGAACTGGCAACAAAAGAGGATCTGGGAAAAATGAAATCAGAAATAATTACTCAGATAACAGCAAAGAT